>JAPYZF010000273.1:0-107358 GCA_030523045.1 Meteorus cinctellus | reverse complement strand
AAAAAAAAAAAAAAAAAAAAAAAAAAAAAAAAAAAAAAAAAAAAAAAAAAAAAAACCCACGAAGAGATGAACGAAGAATAAAAATAGAAGGAAGAAAAAAAAACACACACATATATACATAAAAAGCAGCAGAAGCAAACGAGAGAGAAAAAAACTATATATAAATTTCGCTTAGGTGCCTTTGCCCTGTCAGAGGACCCCAGCAACCCCAATATACAAGGAAAGGAGGGGTTGAAGGGCAAGGGGAAAACGGTTGCAACGTTGAGAGTGAACCCAGAACTCGAGAGACGAAAAAATAAGTTGAGAAGGGCTCAGGTAGCCACTGGTGCTCAACTCTACACATATCAAACCAGTCGAATATATACATAGACCATTTTTTCTCCTCCATCTTTCCCTTCAACTATTGCACGAATAAATATAAAGAATATAATGGAGAATATATATACAGAGGGTGGCAAAAAAAAATGAAGAAGGGGCTCCAATGTGGACCCTTTTATAATCGAGGATGAACGACCGCGGTCAAAAAATTTGTAAGGCTTGCAGCTTGCATTTTTATACAGAAAGATGAGTGTGTCTGTGTATTCTTTTATTGAAAAAAATATATATATATATATATATATATATATATATATATACCCAAAAATAAAATGGATAGGGCAGTGTTGTATATCCGGCCATTCGATTGATCGTGATAATTATATATATATATATACGAAGGGAGGAATGAAGTTGAGGGCGGAAGAGGGAGGATATTGAAGAAGACCCTCACAGATTGTTGCATCGTGTGGTTAATTTGAAATTATATCAAAAGATAATAATAAATGAAATAAAAAAAAAATAATAATGAAATAATTTAGTGTATTAATATTTTAATCTTCAAACTCTCTACAGTTCGATCATGATGAATCTTATTATTAAAAAAAAAATGGGAAGGTACTTCCGGTTAATTGAGAAAGAAGATTTCGTTTTCTTTTTTTTTTTCGTTTTTCATTCTTCTTTTCTCATCATTTTGTTTTGTATCCCTTTAATAAGTTAATCACAAGTGTATTGGACATTTAATTATATTTTACGTTTCTCAATACACAGGATGAGAGAGTGGACTCGATTTATATACGAGTAAAACTTTCAATTCGATTTTTGTATGGCCATTTTTGGAGTCCCCAATACTTTCATGAGGCCCCCAATGTACCTTTTTATATACAGGAATAAACGTGTGGCAAATACACCCTAGTGGCGATGCACTCTTTCGAGAACAGTGGTGGTAAGAAAGAAAGTGGAGAGGGAAGAATAGGTGAATAAGAGTAAAAGAGAAAGAATGAGATCCGGATACACCGTTCGGTAGTGAGTCGAATGCAAACGGGTGTATATATATATTGAGAGGTGAAAAGAGGGAGGAAGAGAGTGGAACCCGACTGCCACGCGACCAGGTAACCAGTGGTGGGACGCGCGAGATGGGGCCTCGAAAAAAAAAATAAAATGAAAAAAGAAACAGAAAGAAAAGAAAAAAGGAATTGAGTGAAAGAGTGAAAAAGAAAAGATGTACAATAGCTGATACCTTTGCCAATATTTTTAATCCTCTTGTAATCTTTTAGGGAACAACAAAATTTTTTTAAACTTATTATTTGAGTGTGTTAATATCTCATTAATTTGTAGAAAATTTTGTTGGGGTTTATATTTTTTATTTTCTGTGGAATAAAGTTAGAAAAATAAATATAAATGTGATATTGAATTGGAAAAAATATTAATTTGAATGAGAAGAATTTTCTGAATTGAAAGACAAATATTTTTGATTTCAAGGTTTGTGATAATATTTTTGATATAGAATTTATTCACAATTATCAATGATTTGGCTGAAAGATTATCTGAATTAAAATGTAGAATAAATTTTGCCACAAAATTACACTTTCAATATGAAATTTATAATTCAATTATTATAATTTCCACAATACAAAACAAAAATCCTCAACCAATATCTTATCAAATTCAAATTCATCAACAACCGTAAAATCATCATCAACATCGACTAATTAATCATAAAAAATGACGAAAAATAAAACTATATTTATTTAAATACTTAAAAAAATATTGCGAGAGATTTCATGTGTGAGCACCACGGAGAAAAAAAAGAGAAGCAAAACGAGTCGGAGACGCGCGGCAGCAGCAAGGTAGAAAATGGAGGGACAGAGTAAGAATGAGAAGCGTAGAAAAAAAGAAAAGGAAGAAATTTATATATATGTATATAAAAGAAAGATCGTCCGTTGCACCGTTCGGGAGTAAACGGAACGCGCGTACGTGTATTTCGCTGCTGCTGCTGCTGTCGGCGCTGCCACGCGACCAATGGATGCTTGGTGGGGAGAAAGGCCCCCGCTTACCAGACAACAAGAGTTAGTGGCCCAAAGAGGGAGCAGTGACGACGAAACGAGACGTAGAGACGAGGTAAAAAGCGGTAGATGGTGAGTGTAGTGCAAGTGGGGAAAAAATACGAACGCTCGAGGGGAAAGAAAAGAGAGAGAAAGATTACGACAATGACGGTGGTGGTGGCGGCGGTGCTGTAGCAGCTGTCGTTGGCGGTGCCCCCCTTCGTGTTACACTAGAAGGGGCCCAACGGAGGACACTGGCGTAGGGCATCAGGGCCTACGGACCCAAACAGTGGTTCTCTATTTAAAATTATCAAACTTTATCCATATTTTTTTCTTCAATATCCATTTATATTATTTATAAAATCATTTTTCAGTGATAATAATTACTCCAACTGTAGTACAATTGTTTATTAATCCATAAAAACAAGAGTTTAAAAATGAAATATAAGTTGATATTTTTGTATTTATAAAACTGGGAATTTCAACCTGAATAAAAATATTCCACATAAATTCAGACCAGAATTTCCGTTTTTTTTTTGGTATTAAAATTTTGAGAAATGGAAGAATGAAAATATATTAATCTTGAAGAATAATATATTTGTGGACATCTAATCAAAGATAAAAAATGAACTTTCAATTAGATTAATTAATTGAATTTCAGGTAAGAAAAATATTTACTTCTAGAATATCATTAAATAATTCAAATCCATCAATCTTCAATTAGTTAACTGATAAATTATGGTACGTTATTTTTGAGTTACATCAATCAATAACAAAGAATTCGTCCTCATGCAAACTTGAAGGAAAAAAAATATTCAACAGATAAAAGAAGAAAAAATCAAACATCACCAGTCGTAAAAATACAAAATTAAGATAAATTCATTTTCGTAGAAACTTTCCGACCTAATCGAGGGAAAGTCAAGGTCTTGACCTGCCATTAGGGAAAATCCGCACCAGCACCAGGTCCCTAATTTTTCTCTCAACCTTTCCCCCACTACCTTAATTCTCTTTCTATACTCACAACCACATAATCACATCATTGTTTCTCATTCCCATTCAACTACATTCCATCATCAAACAAATTAACCAAATACCCTAAAATCAAACTGTTTTTCCATCCAAAAATAATTTCCTCGCCCTTCTTTTAACTTTAAATTAAATAAAAATGAATAGTAAACGAATAATAAATCAAATTTCACCCTACAAAAGCACAAATAAAAAATTAGCAAAATTTTAAGATCAACATAATTATATTATTCTGCTTATTTAACATTAAATTGTAATGAACAAACAAAACATGAATACACAGAGCAAAGGTGGTCGACGATGTTATGTATAAACGTAAAACGCAAACGCGTGCCTCGGCACGTGACCCGCACGTGCGTCCCCGCACCGTTTCGTACCGTCCGCCTCCACCTTTTTTTTTTTTTTCATCTTCATGCTCACGACTCTCCCTCCTCTCACTCTCTCTCTACATATAAAACCGCTTTATTCTCTCTCTTCTTAACGTTTATAATTCTCCCTTGTCTTCCTACATTTTCATTCACGTGTACAATGACAAACTGACTGATCTACAGATAAAAATATTCTCTGAGATCCCATGAATAAATATTATATATATTCTCGCTTTTACCCTTTACTTCTTATTATTTTTTTTTTATTCTTACTTACAACGAACCATCGACCATTTAAGCAAAAACCCGAACACGTTCAACAGGTGACTCGCCCACTCTCTATCTCTCTGTTACCAATTTACCTCAACTCACCATAGCTCGTTCAAAGGGACATTAAGAATTCATAAAATTTTTTATTGTAATCGATAAATACTTAACGGCATTTCTTGTTTATTTTTCAAATATTTTTTATCTTCTATTTTATAATTAAACTAATCATAAAAATAAAATTCGAATTTTCCACAATTTCACAATTAAAATAATTTTATTTTACACTTCCACCTGACTTTATCTCATCAAATTCATTGAATTATCACAAATTTAAACCTTGAGCAACATAAAAAAAAATTATTATCAATCAAAAGAATTTTCTCATCATCACTGACCGATCAAACAATTCACAAACTCTTAAAATCAATAAACAATTTAAAATCTTCATTTATAACCAATAAAGTTCATTAAAAAAAAATTCTAAACCAACATAAAATTCCATGACAAACCATCAAAAATTACTTCCTGAAAAAAAAATAAAATAACGAAATGTAAAAGAAAAAGAAACAACAAATACTGAATAACAATTAAATAAACTCCCATGACAGCATCAAATTGTATTCGACATTCTCATTGATAAAAATGTGAAACATGTGAATAAAGGAAAAAAATAATACGTAAAAATACAGAGTGAGAGAGCAAATGGATGACGTCAAAACAGTGACACCTGCCAAAAAAGAAAAAAAAAAGCATCGGCGCCAGGCCAATGGCACGAGCAAACTCACAATATATATAATAATAATAAAAAAGAGGAAGAGAGACTAAAAAGCCAAAGGGGGTGCATGTTATACACTGTACAATTTATATACAGTATATGTTGGCATGCGGGGCCAGACTCGAAATCTCGCCAGATGTCTATTTTCAAAAAGGCAGGTCGTGCCAGGTTATATTGGCCCCGCTTGTGTCCACGACCTGGTGGCGCATCAACACAGGTGCCAAAATCATATTTTTCTTTATACCCATATGTGTTTTACTTTTTATTTGGAATTTAAATCAAAATCCAATCATTGAATCAATTCAATAATTTATTTATTTTCCATTATTTTTACGTATAATTAAATGAAATTTATAATCCATTCAATTACCTCAATTTATTCATTTTTCTTTCATTCACTATTTTATTCCCTTCTCTTTTTTTCTTTTTCCAATAATTTTAATTCAGTTATTTCAATGAAGAAATAAATTGTTCAGTTGAGAATTGTAACTGACTACGCCAATGGCTCAAGGGGGATATAGTGAGTGAGGGAGAAAGTAAATGAGAATAATATCCAGAATCGTTTTTAACAGGGTGGGTAGTTGCAGTTGAAACTAAAAGACACGACTGCTCTCTGTCGATGAGACGATATATGTGTAGATTTATTAGAACGACAGCGAACCCAGCATGAGATTAACATGTGTAGAATCTTTTATATTAGTGAAAGAACGAATGAAGTGAAAAAGTAAGAGAGACCAAAAAAAAAATAAGAACAGAAAAAAGATGAGAAGTAAAAAATTTATATCACATATTTTACTGAAATGTTTTTTTTTTTCTTTCGCTTTTGAATTTATTTATTTTTTTCCCCCACTACTATATTTCTTCTGTTTTTTTCGCTCATGTTTATTCATGTCTGCTAGTTCATTAATTAGTGACATGTTTAATTTGTTAATTCATAAATTTGTCGAAATGAATTTCAAAAGAGACAGTTATATTTGGATAATGTAATATGGATAAATAAATAGATAAATTTGATAAATAATGAGTTTAAAATTTGCAAAAATTGATATATATGTTGATAATTTTATCAACATGAAGGTGAAAGTTGTGGTATTTTTTTTTCTTTCATATATATCTTCTGAATCAATAATGAAAATTAAAATGATTTCATATATGTCATTGAAATATTCCAATTTTTTTTCTTCTTTCATAGATCACCATTCATAAATATTTTATTTTCCCCAAATTCATCCAATAAATAACTAATTGAATATTCGTAATTATAAATTCACCAAGAATATTGAAAGGGAGAGTTACGTAGTAACAGATAAACAAAAAAAATTCTGTGTATATTACACACAAACATAAACAAATAAA
The DNA here is from genome assembly GCA_030523045.1 of Meteorus cinctellus. Classification (NCBI taxonomy): domain Eukaryota; kingdom Metazoa; phylum Arthropoda; class Insecta; order Hymenoptera; family Braconidae; genus Meteorus; species Meteorus cinctellus. Next base: position 101,203 of record JAPYZF010000273.1, on the reverse strand, counting down.
TAAAAAATTGAAATATAAACGGGTTTGGAATTTTGCAAAAATATCTCCACACATCCACAATAATCTTTCCATACAAGAGAAAGTCAAGAGGTTTTTAAAGCAACAAGCAGATGTGTGTTGCTCGTCTTCTTACCATTGCCATTCGGAATTTCTACATAACCCCAACGTAAAAGAAAAAAAAGAACAAAACAAAACTTGAAATAAAAAGCAAAACATCCAACAATACACAAAGAAAACGTAAATAAATAATCCGACAATCCTCATACATATTATAAACTAAAAATAAATTCTAGAATTACTGTGAAAGAAGAGAGAAACACATCGAGAGATTGAGAAAGAAAAAAAGAAAACCCTACATACATCCATATATACCGATAAATAAATTCCGTTATATTGGAGAGTGATAAATATATATGGCGATTTTTTTTCTCCTTTATTCCAACAGCAGTCATTATAATTCCATGGACGTGTGCGAGGCGCGTGTGAGGTGGGAGCAAGAGAACACCAAAAGAAAATAAAGACAGCGAATACACGAAACGAAGTATAAGAAGAAAACAAGAAAGATGAAGGAGAAAAAAAAAATTGAAAGAAAAAGGAGAAGGAAAAAAAAAATTCAAGAGAGAAAGAGAGAGGGCAAGAGGCAGGTGCATCACGGTGACACTCCCTCGGTTATATTTCTTATGGGTGTACGAGAGGGGAAAAGTCACGAGTGTGTTGTGTCTGGACCTCGTTTATGTAGCCAACTTTACAGTAACTGTTCAAAAATTTATATATCCAAAATAACATTTTCTTATTTGTATTCAATTCTCTCCATTACAACTCTAAACAGACTCAAACATAAAATTATAACTCAAAATATATTCATACTTATATTCTATTTTCAATATTGAAAATTGGTCACATAAAAATTAATGTCCCATAACGATTTGACGAAATTTACATGAAACATTTTAGAAAATAATGTTTATGTATTATAAACTATATTCACATATACAAATGTATAAAATTTATACATATATTTATTCACGTCGCTGCAACACACCTGTCGAGACGAAAGATCGGCCAACCAAGATTTCTCCTTTTATATTCCAGATTGCCCTAACGCAACCCTCAACTCACCCATCATTTATATGTATATCTATATATATATATATATAACGATATGAAGAGAGAAAAAAAAAATCATCGGTAAAGATGATCACGTATACGGATATTTTTAGAAACTCTCATCAGGATAAAATTCCCATCTATTTTTGGACATATTCTCATTATTGTCTATATAATTTCGTTAAAATACAAATAAAAAAATAAATTTCATAAAAAGAAGAAAAAATAATATAAATAAATAAACAATAAATATATAATGAAGCAACAAATCTTAAATCACATCATTTTTTAATTGTCGAAATAATAAAATGCAATTGTGAAATAAAAAATGCTATAACATGTGGGGGTTAATTGTACCCGATTAATTACATACTTGACCATGCAATTTAAATTGCTCTCAACTATTCTCAACAACGCTAAGTGTTTAGATATATATATATATACATGTAGATATATTTATTTGTGTGTATATAAAGTCACAATCGGCTTCAAGTGGCTCAAGTCGCTAAAGAATTTACGAGCAATCGACTACAACGTAAAATGAGCAAAGTTGAGAATGAAGATGAAAAAAAAATAAAAATGAATAAAGTCAAATGCGCGAGAAGAAAAATTATTACTAATAAAATTTTGTCGTGATATTAAATTTGGTGGAGATAAATAAAGAAAGGAAAAAAGAAAAAAAAAAGAAAAGTGAAGTTACTTACGAGATAAATTGGTAATTGAAATAATAAAAGAGAAATAATGAGAGTTACTGACTGTAATACTTTACCAATGCGATGAGCAAATTTTGACAGGTGTTTTTTTGAAATCGCGATGCGAAAGACAAGATTGCAATTAAACAATGACAAAAAATGAAAATTAATCAAGTCGCGTCCTCGATTCAATTGATGATAAAATAAAATGAAAGGAGGGAGAATAAACGAATGAAAAATAGGAGGAATTTTAACACGTGGCTCACACATTTGTTAGTCAATATTTATGAACAAATATAAAGTTTAATGTATAGAGAGATTGAATAAAAATTGAGAGACACTGGCAGTGCAATGTGATGCACGTTCGAGTCCATATACCACACAAAATTCTCATCTTCTACATCCAACAAGGCAGGTGTAAGCAGTCGAACGAGAGAAACATTAAATAAACTTATATGGTGTTGCAACGTTAAAAATTCAAAGCTTGAAAAGAAATAATATTGAATCATTTATGTCTATATATTTTATCAGTGAGTTTTGAGAATAATATTAAAAACTCACGTTTGAATAATTATTATATCAATTTCTTCCATTAATTTTGAGAACAGACATTGAATCGTTATTAATTTAATTTTGAAGACACATCCAAAAATCATTTTCAAACTTAAATGTTTGACTCAATCTAAATAAATTGTGTTTTTAATTATTTCTTATCTCTATGAATTTCTCACAAATATATTGATCGTTATTCACGAAATTAAATGTATTATTGTTCCAATCTGATGAATATCATCAGCTGAATAATAAGATGAGTATTATTTTCCTGACAACCGACATCTCCATTGTTCCTCAGACCCACAAATCTTTATATTCATAAAAATACAATATGCCATGTCGAACAATTCCATCACTTGAATAATCATGTAAATTTCGTTCCAAGTATGATTCCAACTACCCAACATCTACAAATATTGATTCCAAAATGACCTCGTCAATCTCATAAACAACCCCAACCTCAATCTCGTAAAAAACACCTCCAAAATATTAACCCAAATTCTCCCACCTCCAAAACAACAATCTCCAACCAAATATTGATGAAAAATTCACAAAATTCATCCATCAGATAAACCTTCACACTATTCCTTCCCTCAAAACAAATTCTAAAAAAAGAATCGCATTTTGAGGTTAGAATGCTCATACATAACTTCATCATTTCCTAACTTCATTTTGTCTTCATTCCAACAAATAATTGAAACATTTCATTTATACAACAAAAATTCAGGGGTAGACGAAGTCCAGTAGCATTACATTGCAGATGAGCAATATAAAATAAAATCGCCCAACATAGGTGGCAGCACTATCCAACACATTGACAAGCAAGAACCAAAACACAGGCCGTGCTTGGTGGCGAAATGAAAAAACATCTCCACCAGACAATTTTCAATCACTCGCAATTATTGAAATATAATCACAATAAACATTAGGAACAACATAACCTAAAAATAGAACAACAATCATACGATTTTGTCCACCTAATATCAATAAATAAAAATAATATAATCTCATACGACGATGGTATTGAAATGTGAGACAAAATTCGCGAGAAACACACACACGGGTGCACGCACACGCTCCATCAAACTCGCGATTATTTAATCCACATTGATACGATTTAACGTAATAACATCACATTATAATCATTATTTAATCACTCATATGTAGTTTAATAACACTCACCGGGTTGTTTGTTGGCGATTTTATTGAAGCAGTTTTGAAATACCTCGTAGAGATGCATCGGCTCGTCGTCGCTGGCCGCCATGTTTCCGAACTGTCGGTTTCCCGGTGCGGCCACACGCGGAGCCACCCCGCACCCGAGACGTCACGCACACAACTCAACTCTGCGAATCATATATTTAACTCCATGTAAACGTAATGAGTGCAACTGAGACGAAGATAGTGCAAAATTTTAAATAACGCGATTGCAGCGCTTCATAGTACGAGAAATAGGGTTAGGAATATTCGGCGCGAATATTTGAAATTGAGAAAGGTTTTTTTTTGTTTTGGTTTCATCCCGTATGGATTTATTTGGCTTTGTTGACTCGTGATTTGAGATTATTGGGGAATAAATGAGGGTGGTTATTTGAAAGGGTTGTTATTGATACGAATGGCTTTTTTGTAGATCAATGCATTACCGACTGTTTTGGACAAGAACAGATTTGGTGGATTTATTTTGTTTCTGATGATAACTTTCACGTATTTGAGGTTGAAAAATTTAATATTAATTGAAATTGTGTTGATATATAACTGGAAGGCGGAATTTTTATCTATAGTTTGAACCATCGTCAAGAATTCACATTTGTAAATTCAATTGAATTCATATGAGAATGATTTGAAGATAATTATGTACGTATAGATTTTTTTTTTATTTCTATTATTTTATACAAACATTCGAAGTGACTTTTTAATGTCATGGCAATTATTCAGACGTTTATGCTAAACATGATCAATATTAATAATCATTTCAAGATCATATTGCTTTTATTTATTCTTTCTTTGATAATTTTTTCAACATTCTACTGACTCTTTGTGATCGATTGATCGTTTGAGCTACACAATTACATCAATACGTGTATGAGTGTATATTTGAATTTGTAACACGACACGATATTATAAAAAATATTTAATATAGTCTTCTTCTCTAGTTGATAGATCAAGTTATAGTGAAGAAATTTTTTTTTCCCTATTTATGTTTTTGTTCGTTTGTCATGTGATGTAGTAGCTATAATTTTTTTGTTTGAACACACATTTTGACACTACTTGGTGCTTAAGAGAGAATTGAAAAGATATGTAAGAGAGTCATATACTTTAAGTTATTAAAAATTAAAGTTGGTGCCACTTTGTTAATTTCTAAAACACTCTACAATTGTAATGCATAAATAATTTATAAATTTGCTATGAATTCTATCCTTCATGTTAACTCAGCTACTCTGATTTCAATTCAATTGAATTTATGAATAAATTAATTCATCAATCAAATTTGACTGATTTTTGTTTTTTTAAGATAATTACATAATTATATACCTTTTATATTTCTAAATTCCTGAGAAATCATTATTTTGCGGTACTGGATATGATAGATCTTCATACTGTTGCCTTCCAAAGTCTGCAAAAAATAGAAATGCAATGAGAAACGAAAGAATTAATGAACAGGAGTTACTAGCGAGAAAGTAGACGTTATGATAGTTAAAAAAAATTCTGATTGGTACTAATGAAATTTTTACTTACCGGGACCAGATGGAAATAATGTCGCCAACGATCCATTTCTCGCTTGGCCAATTTTCAATAAATATTTGCACGATATTAATCGTACAATTAAATTTATGATCATGATTGCGCCACTGAATCTCTCAGCAGGATCTACAAGTTGGTGGGATCAGACAGATACATCTTCTGCAGCATGTTTTAGGAGGTAATAAAGAATCATGACTATTTTTTTTTGCCCCGAAGCAATTATTCAATATTTCATCTTTACGTCATTACTTTTTATTCTTTCCTAATTTTTTTTTCTTTCTGGCTACTTATGCAAGCACAATTATCATTGTCAGCTTTTAAATATTTGTCTCAGTTTGATTAATAACTTACAGCGATCTTCGAAGTAGATTGCCAATGTGATCACGTCGAACAATATCGACAATACATTTATAAGCAGTGCCTACGAAATAAAATGACACAACCAGTATCGTTAAAATATTCAAAGAAAAATTGTTATTTCAACAATCGAACTCACAAATTGTAGCGGTTCATCTGATTCTATATTGTGCACTGCCCATAATAAACAACCAAAGAAAAGAAGATTGTAAAACATCGCTGACTGTGGGCACCAATGTCCTTGAAGTCCCCTGGAAAAAAATACGCAAATCAAATAAGGCATCATTACAAAAATGTTTCAATGAATTCTAATAAATATTACACCAGCAAGAGAATTAATGTGAACACCAATCGACATGGAATCGACGGAAATAAAATAATTACCATGTTGTAAGAATCAGATGTACAGCAAAGATAATCTGCAAAGTAAAAAATATTAAAATCATTTAATTCATCAATAAATTCATACACACATTCACACACATACATAAAAGATTAAAAGTGCGTCACCACGTGACGATAATTATAAATCATATATCTCTCTGTGTCTATTATACGCCCACTCAGTTTTGAATATAAAATACAGACAATATCGAATGAATATAAAGACATGAGGAATCATACGTTAAATATATGAATATATATACATATAAAATCACATACACATATGTATAATCAGAATCGATTTTTTTTTATCATGAAACCTGTCTTGTGTTTGCGATATGTCATATCATATTTCACCCCAGTTTCGCCTCTGCTGTTCATTATATAAAATCAAAGTAAAATAATTTAAAAAATATGAAATACATGTAACATAACCCCATGTCAATTATTCATTGACTTTATTTATTCATTCATGAAAAAAAAATTATAAATCGTTGCTGGCTAAAAATTTGCAATCTAACTAAAAATATCATTCATTTCTGATGTTAAATAATTTTTTGTCTGTATTTATTTTTTATGCAAGAGCTAACAACGCAAAATTCAAATGCGTAAATACCACTTAACGATACAAGAAGGTATATTTATTTTTATTATGTATATATTATGAATGAAATACATACCTTAAGAGGATAATGAGTAATGCTGGATATATCCGGCATGTTTATATATTGACAATGATGATAAAGAGCTGGATATGATATATGTGTAACCAGTAGCGAGCGATAACAATGTTCAAACTTGACACAATCCTAATTGTACAAATGTCAAATAGATAATAATATTTTCAGAGCTGTTTTATCGTGTGCTTCGCTCCTTTGACTTCGTATAGGACACCAGCTCATGTATGTGCACTTGTAGAGGTATACAGATGTGTGTATTTGTCATTCGGAGACTGATATGTGTTAGTGGATATGTAAAGTGACAAAATCACGGCGGCCATGATGATTTTTGGTGAGCGCCATCTGTATTTTGAATGTACATAAAACGCGCGTCCTTTACATAACCTCAAATGCATTGGTATATAACCTGGAAATACATAACCTCTGAAATACTCAGGCCTATTTTTTTTTTAACTTTAACCTCTGAAATAACTTTTGGAATGCATGACTTGTTCATAACAGTTCATTATAACGAGAAAACTAACGGGGAGAAATGAGTGAGGTTAGAATACCTTAATGAATTATTATTCTATGGATAAGAGATGAATCGGTTTCATAAAGTTTTAGAAGTGATGCACGAGCATTTTTTTCTTTTTTGTTTCTTTCGATTTATTTGTTATTCGGTGTTAACTTGGCGTCGACTACACCTTCCTAGAAGAACAGGAATTAATTCCTACTTACATTTCAAACCCGACCGTTACGATTCGAATTCAAAAAATCAATACACAGCGCCGCCTACCTATCCCATAATTCTCCTGAAGGTGGCGCCACATGACAACTACTTTTCAATTGAAAACTCGCCATAAAATTCATGATCGCAACTCCAAACTACATTTCCATGCTCTGGATCGCTCTGCATAACCGACAAAGTAGAGTTGGCTAAAATGGCGGTGCTTGCGGCGAAATTCTCTCTCATCTGTATATGAGAAAAAAAAAGGAAGGAAAAAAAAAGTCAACTCCCATATCACATCAGTTGATTCTTACACATCGAGTCAAATCAAATCGTAATATTCCCACCCAACAGTGATAGTGATTTTTTAGGTTATACAACATACAAAATTATTTCATTTCATTCACATATCGTCAACACAATCTCTCGCACAACTCATACAGCACTTTTTTTTCATCTGCGCCAACAAATAACACCCTTCCACCCCCTGAATTCACCACACAGTTTCACCACCTACCACACTCCAAAACTTCTTCGTCGAAAAAAAAAGGTGAAAAAAAAGTGCTCTTTCAATTTTGTCTTCAACATGAAACTATTTGATTATTGAAAACGTGGTGATGTGTGTATGTGTCTGTGAAATTGGTGCAACAAATATAATCGTAAATATTAATTGAAAATCATTCAATTAGTAAAAATTTAATCACAGTGACACTAATTGACCTTTTAACCTCATTCAATCAACTATTCTTCACTGTAAATTTGTTACGTGCTCTCAAATATAAAAATTAATCATCAAATGATAACCCAAATAATGACAATGTTGCCATCAAGTTGAAGAGAATAATTTTCAAATGATCGTGCAACGCTTGAAATTAAAGAAAATTTTTCAATTGTTGGGATATCATTAGACAATTGTTAGTCACTGGTTTCAATCAGTCACATTCATACATAAATACACTTGCAAAAACTCTGCATAGTTGTAATAGAGGTTTCATTTATTAAATCATTACCGGAGTCTTTTGATAATGGGGCCAAAGACTCAACACGGTTACTGAAAAAGATAAAAACAAAACGACGAAGAGAGAGATAATATCGACATTAAATTGTGTGAAAGCAAAAAAACCAATCCGAGCAATTACATTTGGAACCTGGTGTATTTTGTTGTTTTTTTTTAGTCCTCGGGTTACGCCATGGCGTTGAACCCAAGGGACATGGATGGCTTTATGCCACTTCTATCAAGCGCAGACATCAAAACTAAAATGACAGTTGGTAATAATTTATTGGCATATCTTGGCGACACATCAAACACAATTGAATGCCAGGATATAGGATTGTTCATTGACAATGTTATTCCATGGCTGGGAAATGGCAATGCCAAGGTGAGTGTGTAGAAAAACATATTCAACCTTCTACAATTCCAAATATTAAATACAAAAAAAAATATCTACAATGTATGAACATTTGAATATTTTTATACTAATTTTTATAAGAATTGCATTATATAATTGAATGAAAGAAGTCTGGAATGGACACGAGATGTAAAGGGATACTGTTGATGTCTTAAAAGCAAAAGTTGCATCCAGTCATTGGACTAATATGGGTGAAAAACTTTCACACCATTTTAGATTTATAAAACTCGTTCATGAGAGGGATTGAATAAGCGCACAGAGACTCTATGTATTTATTTCTCCTTTATTTTACTCTGTACTATAATTATTCAATATTCAAATAGTTTGTTTGCTACGACGTGACACGAAATGGATATAGAAAGAAAAAATAATCTAGACACATACAGTGGAATAATTCGATCAATTTAGTTTCTTGATCTTATGCACGCCCACACGAGCATTCGTATGTAAAGAAAGTGAAGTCCATATGTGTTGTCTGTGAGTTCAATCGTTCATTGCTATATTTATCCCGGCTTTTTATGCCACTAACACCAATATGTCGCCATAGAGATATTACTCATTCTTATATTCACGTAAACATTATATATTCAAATACAACTACGATGAATGATCATTGTCTCATATAGTTTAATATATCTTCATAAATTAAAACAGTATCAATTCTACTAATATTCAACAATTATTTATAAACAAAAGTTTTTAAAAACATATTCAATTGGTGTCAAGGTCGTATATTCCTTCTGCATTGTCCTTGCACGGTCCATTCTTTCTTTATTATTTCTTATTTTTTATTTCTCTTTTTTCCATCTCTACTGCTCTCGCATTTCCTTGTTTGGTTTTCGACTGTGACGTCAGCTGAGGACTCGTTTCCAGGCGGGGACATAAACGATTGTCGCTTTCGTGCAATTCAGAGACAGCACTTTTTTATTAGCGTGCGTTAAAATTCGCTTTTAATATTCTACAGTGAAAATCCAATATGAATTCGCATGATATTTCTTGGATTTTAGGAATATTCATAACAGAATTATGATTTTGTTTAGCTTTTTATTTTCTGCTTGTGCAAAATCTGCTTTACCCAATGCGATTCTACTTAATTTGATGTTGCCAGAGCACAAACCTATTTAAGGGCCACTAAATCCAAAAGGAACAAATGGACAAATCCTCTGATTCGCATGCCAGAGCGATTACCCCGACGACAAGAGTCAACTAAAATAGGCATGCTCATGTGATTCTCTCGCAACTATAATGTAAGCTGGCTCCAGCTGCTTAACTCCCGCCAAGAAAATAATGTTTTTCTATTTTTTGTTTATTTCTTCATGTAGTAAATACCAATATTGACATTAAGTCCTTTCGCAAGTTTTTAATCTACCTGTGTCAACTATTTTATCATCACTTTTGACGTTGGGCAGAAATAAATTAACATGGAGAAGTTAAATGAACAGCTCGGTGCCATTAAATATTGATCAACTGTCTAAAACGATAAAACGTTGGATTTCTTTTCTTCTTTTCACCCCCTGATGTTGTATCATCGTCGTCTTCGTCATTGATTCACAGCACGTAATAACTCTCAAGTGTCTTTAAACGGATTTCAGGAGTTTTCAATGTCATTTAGTTAATTGCATCAATGTCGTAGAGACGTTTGATCGAAAGAATAAGATATAACAATGTAAATGAAGGTGAAAGAAAATTAATTGTGAATATCTATGATGATACAGATTTAATATATATCTTTATTTTATTTATTTTTTCAGATTGTCCAGAATGGTTTGGAGATACTTACACACATTGCAGATCGCATGGGTCACGATTTCCGACCTTACATCTCGACAATTATTCAACCGACAATCGATCGATTAGGTAAGATTGCTTTATTTGATAAAGAAGAATTGCAACTGCAAAATGAGAAGTTTATTATCAATTCTTGGATGAATATTAATAATATTAACGTTGAATGGTGAATGATATCAATGGGAATTTTGTTTTCAGGTGACAGTAAAGATTCTACACGTGAAAAAGCGCGTTTGGTATTGTTGAAAATAATGGAGAGAGGAAGTATGACACCGCAACAACTTCTAGATCGTCTTCATCCAGCTTTCAGTCATAAAAATACAAAATTACGTGAAGAATCATTAATTTTACTCACAACAATGCTCGCAGAGTAAGTTGAATACAATTTACAAAAGAATAATGAATTGTAAAAGTAATCTGAATTTTATTTTACAAAGTACTTTCCCACATTATTCAATATTTTATTATTACAGACATGGCGCTGATGAAATGGCACTTTCTGCAGTTATCCCAAGCATTGTCAAACTATTATCGGATCCTAATGAAAAAGTTCGTGAGACAGCTCTCAATACAGTCGTAACCATTTACAGACATGTGGGCGATCGATTCCGTAATGATCTCCAACGAAAACACAATGTGCCACAAGCCAAGTAAGTTGCAAGAACTAATTACCAATTAATTTCCGTTATTTCATTATTGCAAAAAATTAATTGTGCACTGTAGTATTTAACATCCAATAATAATTCTCGTATTTTTCCTGTCCATATTGATAGATGGCAACTTCTTGTTGAGAGATTTGATCAACTTAAAAACGAAGGTGATCTTCTACCACTTGCAATGTCATCGGACAGTGAGTACAATATTACTTTTATTTCAATCATCAGAAATATAAATTATTCTCTCATTTAAACCACAGTCGCAAATGAATTGCGAGCTGCTTTATCATTATTGTCATTCAATAATGTGCTGCCATCTCTGAAAGTGTACAAAATGCTTTACCATAACGTAGATGAAATGAAAAGAAGACATTTGATGATATGCGATACCAACAAAAATGATAATTGAGCAGAGAAATTTCATTTTTGTAAATATTCAACCTTGATTAGTAAAAGCCGCTGTCAGATCGAATTACCACCTGTAGTATCGCGTTTCGTAATTGAATAAGTCTCTACGCAATGCAATAATACCAGGAAATCATGTGCAAGTATGCCATTAATACACCTGGGAGTCTGAAATAATTCCACTACTACACAGAAATTTTCCTTACAAACAATTTTCCTTCTCATCAGAAGTTAACAGACTTCAAATCGAAAATTAATTCCTATTCTTCCACCCACATCAACATGTTACATTAGTAGTAATGGAATATACGATTATGTCCTTGATATCATTGGAATCTTCAATTGACGTTGATGTCAAAAAAAAATCACACGAGAAAAAACATTTAAGTGACAACAGTGCAAAGTTTTTTTTTTGTTTCTTTTTTTCTTTTCCCGTTGATTTCTACAGACGAATAGCAACGACTTGATTACGTCCACAAGATTATGTCATCGGCTATAACTATTCACCTCTCCTCATGGTTCGTCTTCATTTATGAATAATAAAAGGAAAAAAAATAAAATACGAAAAAAAATAATAGAGAGATAAATTTTACCACAAAAGTTGCTTATATTTAATATTCTCGTCAAATGGAAAATAATTCTTTAAAAAATTCTTGTTAACCTTCGGATTTCGTCTACTTCCGTAATTGAATTAGGCTTCGCTCCGTTAATCCAGTCAATCCACAAATAAATATATACATAGAAAATAATTCTCAACTTGTATCATTCATTTCAGAAAGTTCCATTCGTTTCATTCCATACATAATGCAGAGAAGAAGTCGCGAGTTTCACCAATATATGCAGCTGTGTTATATCGCACGTGCATTTCCTATAAATTCGTGCAAAAAAGAAATATCCATAAATAATTTGTATTGCCATTCGATATATTGTTATCATTTTGTCTGTATATAATTAGTATTATAGTAAGAATTCAGGGGCTTGGCGAAATAGTAATAATGAAGGAAGGCAAAAAAAAAATGACAATAATAATAGGTATTAAAAAAGAGTCAGAGATATCATGACTCGCTTGATTTGAGGTATATTTTTAGAGCTTCAAGTACCCGTGAAGAGTGATGATGACAAATAATAGACAATTTCCACCGGTAATTCATTCGTCTTTAAAGTCCTTCACAGTTCAATAATATTTTTAATTAGATCATTATATAGTTTTTCATCTCAATTAAATTCGACAGTATAAGATAATAATTATTTTGTCATTAAATCAGTGGTATTTATTGCTTTTAATTACCTTGAAATACCAATGAATAATTCTGAATGAGAACAAACTATTTTAATGTATGAATAGTCTCAGAATATTGACAAAGAAAAGAAGACAAAAAAATAAAAGAGAACATAACATGGGATAATTTTCTCTGTGATCTCGTGCAATTTACATGTACTTTACTTGATAAAAAATGCGTAAAACGTCTCTTTAGAAAACGTGACATTGTTAGTGACTAATCGACTATTATTTATATACACAAACATGACTACATATTCACTCTCTAATTCCATACGCAATATGGAATATAAATTAAACCATTTATCGTATTTGCAATAGTATTTAATGGAATAATCATCAAACAAATAACAGTTTACTATTCTTCTTGGTAGTAGAATTTGTAATTAGATTATTGACTCTATTGCTATTTGTCCATGAGATGCTCGATGTTCTTTCTAATTTTCTTTCTCTTGTGCTCTTTTGTATGATCTTAGGGGTATACGCGAATGTCTATATACTTACTTGTACATGTGCGAAAAGTGAAAGGTCTGCCGTGTAAAATTTCTTGGCTATTTTTTAATACAACAGAAAAATATATTTGTTGTTTTACTATTTTATCATAGAAAAATATTTTATTATTGTTTATATATTGATATGTTTATCTTTTTTTTTTTCTGTTGATGTTTTTTGTTATTGATGTTGAATTCATTTTTATGAATGGTTTTATAAGTTGGAGGGAAATATTACCATGGATATAAGATATTTATTGCATACTACGTTATATTGTTATTATGGGTTTTTCTTTTTCTATGTTGATTCCGTTGCATCTCGTGTGTAGGCGTGTTGCGGATGCCAATTTCTCAGCAATACCCGCGAGCTTATTTGCCACGACATACATTTCTCTAATCTGCAGAATAATATTTTGCCATCATGTCGGAATATAAAATAAATTGAGTTTGGTTTTTATATTTATTATGAGAATGAATTATTGAATTTATTTAGATGAAATAGAGTAAGTCAATAATGGTTATTAAATTATCGTGGCATTTACCAATGTGCAAAATTTTTTTTATCATTTCGTAGTATTCATTTTCTGTGTAGTGTTGGTTTTTTTTTGTTTTGTAATGTATGATTTATCGTTCACTTTCCGGTTGATAATTATTTGTGTTTATGTAACTGGTATTTAATCCTTGTGCTTTACGATTCACCTTGACGATGCAATATAATCTCATCCTCACTTTCAATGAATCTATCATTGGCTAATAATTCATTATCTACGATTTTCTCTTTGTAATTGAATTGCAAATTTTTTATTCTATAAATAGAAATTTTTGGATTTTTAATTTTGTTATTGTGAGAAAAGATTGGTTAACATTTGTTTATTAAAAATTACATTGAATACAAAAAATAGGACAAATAACAATTTTAATTTGTTAATTCTCAATGAATTGAAATAAATCTTTGTGTGATTTTTTATATTTTGATAAATGAATCAATCAAATAATCTCACGTTAAAAATAAAATCCACAAAAATTTTCAATTGTCAAATCAAATATCAAAAACAGCAAAAGTAAATTTGTTTCGATTCCCCATCCGTCGCTCAGGGGATACAACAAAAGAATCTTCCTCACCCCACCAATATCTATTCTATAGGGGAAGGTCGGCCCTTCTCCTCTCAATCTCCCCCTTCTAAAGTAAATCGTGAACATGTTGAACAGTAGACACTCAAGCGAGAAACTTTACTCATGATTCACAAGCGTTCCACGGGGTCCCGACGCTGTGTTGTTGTGATCATGGGTACAGTACGATGATATCCGTGTTACGTGCTGTTACTATCATCCATTGTGTCACCTAATAAACACCACTATCAATAAGAAAAAAAAAACCAGGAAAAAGAACGATACAAATTAACTCCAAAAGACAAGAAACAAAAAAAACAATATTGAAAAAATTCCTTAGTAAATTAAAATCAATAAAATAATTAATGAATGTAATGAAAAAAAATTGTTTCATTGGCGTTGCCAATCCGTCAAGTGATCTATTAAGGTCAGCATAATTTTCGGGAAAGAGCGAGGAAGTGATAAAAAAAACCATATGAGTGAGAACAAAAGATTGTTGAACAATGAAAAATACTTTCATTCTAATGAATATCTTGATATGCAAAAATACGTGTATACACATGAGTATTAGTATTCATTCTGTCGTGGGATTTTCACACTTTCTTTCATTATAACAGTTTTCCATTAGCATTGTACTAAGTTTCAAGTGTTAATTTTTATATTCACATTGTTGAACTGAGTCAGTTGAATTTGTTGGTGTGAGAACAGGTTAAATTGGATGTGAATTAAATTTAGTAATTGGTGATCAAGTTGTAAATATGAATAATAGTAATGGTGTTTTGATTGATGGGAATGATTATTCGAGTTTATATAGACATCGTTGTGCCCATCGTGGCCTCGTTAAGTATCCGAGTGTAGATAAAAAAATATGGGACCCAAGCAGCTCATGGATATTGCAATGGGATAATATTGTAAAGCATCCGGGTGCGAGGGCACGTGGATGTCACTGTGATATTCATAAACCACCATGGTTATATGGACATTTAGGTACATGGTGATGATATTTTATTTGTCATTATTTATCTGGTTAATTTATGGTTGAATAGAAAATTATTTGCGACTTTGATTTGATGAGAGCATAAATTTTATTGTGATATTTTATATTTGTTTAAATATCATTTGGGTAAATTATTAAAATTTCTTTATATTTTACAGTTGGAAAAGATGCAGACGAACCTGATAGAGCGGTAAGGTTATTATTTACAATTTATATTTATTTCTCTTTTTGTAATTCAATTTTAAACAGTTGCAGATTAAGTCAGCACCGATACGTCGAGTGAAAAGTGTTCTTCAGAAAAAAAGTCAGTTTGGACCGAGTGCTAAAGTTCTTCCATCCCCATTAGGTATTTGAAATGTTTTTTGAAGGATATAGAAATATTGGAAGTTATGTTTTTCATTTGATGATTTTTATTGTTGCTTTTGTGTTCTTCTTTCTTTTTTTCTTTTTTTTCTGTTGGCTTTTTTCAATTCATTAGGATTGAAATTAAATGAACGATTGAACTCAGGTGGGGCCGGTGCCATTGATGAAGACACATTCCTCAGCGCTTTTGAAGATGTCCCAGCTGTTCATTTATATTCTACAAAAGATTTGGAAGATCAAATGAAAACTATTCGTGAAATAATTGGAGATGATAAGAAAGACTGGAACCTAAGAATTGACAGTGTGAGTTGTGTTTCTTTTTCTTTTTGTTCGATCGAAAACTGGAGAAATTTATTGTTATAATTTATTTTCAATATTTTTTATTAAACATTCTCATTATGTTTGTGATATAGTTGAAGAAAATACGTGGGATTGTCATAGCTGGCGGTGCGAATCATGAAACTTTTATAGAAATATTGAAGAGCATTCAAAATTCATTTGAAGGAGCAATAACAGATTTAAGATCCCAAGTTGTCAAGGAAGCTTGTATATCACTTGCTTTCCTCAGTCGACAATTGAAAAATAAAATTGCCTTTTTTATTGAGGCGATGCTGGGTCCGCTGATGAATCTCATACAAAACAGTGCCAAGGTAAATATCAATTAATTTTATTGAAGCAATTGAAACATTGGTAATGAAAATTATTCTCATCGTTTTGAAGATTCGTCTTTGAGAAAAATTGTCTGTGACAAATTTGCTTCATTATTTATTCTAAATAAAAATCATCAGTGTATTAACCACGAAATTTCTGAGATAACCACATTCAATTCTACCCAACAAAACCAGTTTTTTGACTAATTATTCAATTATAATCTTCAATAAATATTCGAAAACAGTTATGTCACTTTTTTTTTTAATATAATATGATATCATAAAAACTTGTATATGCAAAAATTTTCATTCCGAGAAATAGATGTGAAGAAGTCTTTCATAATTAATTAAATCAACTTTAAAATATGAGTCCTACTGGTCAGACTTGTCAGGATTCATAACCAATACTTATTCTCATTTGTTTTTTTTCTCTTTCAATATTAATCAGGTCGTATCGACATCAGGAGCAGTGGCATTGCGTTTTATCTTACAACACACTCACAGTCCCCGTTTCATCCCAATAATTACGGCATTCATGAGCAGCAAGAGCAAAGACATTCGCCGTGCTGGATGCGAATATCTAAATCTCATCTTGCAAACATGGTCGACGCAATTGCTACAGAGGCATGTTAAATTACTGCAAGAAACTATTGGCAAGGGTGTTTCAGATTCGGACAACGATGCCAGAGCCTTCGCCCGAAAGTAATGATACAATTTATAAAATAATTTAGAAACTATGAAGAAAAACAAATTGAATTTCTTTTAATTTTATTTATCTTCAATTATCCATTTTATTGCAGAGCATATTGGGGCTTTCGCGATCACTTTCCCGAACAAGCAGAAATGCTTTTAAATACCATGGACGCTTCGTGCAAACGTGCACTCATGTCACAGAGTAATAGTGGCAGTGTAAATAGTTTGAATGCAGTACCGCGAACGACTAGCATTCCACCGAGACCAACGCGACCGACCATGAGCGCTGCAGGTGTGTTATTTATTTTTTTTCTTTTACTATTATTATTCAATATTGATACATTATACATATTCTATTCTGATATCCGATAGCATTGCTCTCTTTATCCTCTTACTTTCTCATTTATATGTATAATTTTTTTTATCATCAACAATTTTCTCGTACCCATTTTTATTTTTCTTTCACTTTATTTTCCACTTTTTTTTTATTTCTTTCATTCTCAAATACACTCTTTTCACTTCTCATTCATGCTGCTCTCTTCTATTGGTGTCTACGTGCGTTTCAACATGTTGTCAATGATGATTAATGCACAAAAAGGCAGCACGGAAAATTTGCATCAGACACAGAGTCCGCCCCATGGGCCACTGAAACGGACACCGTCTCTGCCACGATCGTATCGTCAATCTGGAATTCCCGTTCTACAAAGACCAACTGACAGTTATTGTAATTCAAATACTGTTTTCTCATCCATTTATTGATGAAAAACAAAATCAAAATTTTTATTTTACTCATTTTTCTAATTTTTTGATCCATTTTTTATATTATTTTCATATTATTCAACCATATATACAAGAAATATCATTATTTCTTATACGATGCATTTTACTAATCGTTATACAAAATATATCATTTCGTAGAATTTTTTGTTTAGGTGTTGGGACATTAAAAAACTATTTTTATCTCATTTGACATTGCAATTATTATTTGTTGGTATAATTTTTAATTATAAGTTGTGTATGGTCGTAGTAGAAATTCCACATGGAAATGGCGCACGAAAAAGATTGGGGAAAATGAATATTGATATATTGGAAAATAAAAGAGGATTTTTTTTTCTTTTCGTTTATTTAAGGCCGAGTATCACCAGCACCAAGATCGAACAGTGCAATCGATCTTCAAGCGGCAAGAAGAGCACAATCGAGAATGATGTATGCCAATATGCATCGTAGCAAAGCGACAACTCGTAAGGGGATAAATTCATTCGTAATCATTCCAAACAGAATGAGATCTGCAATATAATAACCTTATCAATTTTACTTTTAAGCTCGTGCAACAAAACCAGTGGATTCTATTTCTATGGCAAGTCCAGAACGTACTGCTAGAACTAAAACACGAGTCTCTGGCGTTTCACAATCACAACGTAAGTTTAATGAAAAATAAACTCATTTTACCAATAGATAAATTGGCTTATTATCAATACAATAATATTTCTTTTACTTTTGTCAAATAGCGAGCAGTCGATCGTGTTCACCAGCATCACGAATGAATTACGCGACGTATAATCGCGAAGGTGAATCAACACGAGCACGACGATTTTCTGGTGCGGGAATGCGAAGTACAGAAACAAGTCGTGATCCAAGTCCACAAAGATTTGGATTGGATCGTAATATCAGTTCTAAGTTACGAGGTAGAAATATGTACATGTCACCAAGACCACCAGTGATGGCACAAAGAATGTTGCAACAATCAAGAGAAGCGGAATCGGCATTGGCAGACGCTCTCACATTTGACAATATTGATCATCAGCCACGATCATCAAGAGCCAAAGGTGATCACAGCGACGATAGCGAAACTAGCAGCATTTGTTCAGAACGCAGCATGGACAATGTTCGACGTACCAGTGATGTAAGTTATTATTCAAAGAAATTATGGTAGCCAGAAAAAGATCACGAAAGATTCCAAGAAATATTTCCTCCTTTATGTGTAAAGTTTTTTTTTTGTTCAATTCTTCGTTTTTAAAATCATTCCGAATCGAATTAAAAGACATGGAATGATCTTTCAATCCAAAATAACAAATTATGTCTATCCAATTAGTTATAGAAAATAATCTATATGTATTTTTGTATTTTCATATTGTTTTAATTATTAATGATTCAACGCATGATTTGCATTTTTGTTTTATTCGTTCTGTTTATTCGTTTTTTTGCTCTCGTCTTCGTCGTCCGCCCTGGGTTATGTTGGGGTTTATTTTTCTGGACTTAAATCGTGTGTTGTCACATGCATTCTATTATTACATCATCGATTGTAATTGTCCAACACGAAATATAGTCTTTCTCGTGGAGCGGCTCACAACAGAGACTCTACCGCGATCTGTGGGATCAATCAAGTCCCAAGGTTTGTTGCAAATTTTTATTTATTTCTTTGATTATTTTCATTTTGCTTTATCGTTCCTTTTTTATTTTTAACCTCCTTGTATATTTACTAAATATTTGTTTCTACGTACATAATTATTGTCATACATTAATAAATTAATATCTGAAATCACGAAATTTGTCTTGTACATATAACAATATTCGTACACTTGACAATATCAATATGTCATTACAAATGTTGAATTCAGTTCATTACCGTAATTATTATTTGCAGGATATTAGAGAAATAATTGAGTGTTGTGGTCGTAAACATTGGGGCGATCGTAAGGAAGGACTATTAGATCTTCAAAGCTTTTTAGTTAACGGCAATACATTAACTGCCACTGAATTACGTAAAGTAACTGATATTTTTACAAAAATGTTTATGGACTCCCATACAAAAGTATTCAGCTTGTTCCTGGATACTCTTAATGAGCTTATCCTCACACACAATGAAGATTTGAATGATTGGTTATACGTTCTATGCACACGACTGCTCAACAAACTCGGCACAGACCTTCTTGGATCGATACAAAATAAAATAAATAAAACTCTCGAAGTAGTGAGGTAAAGAAAATAAATCAAGAATAAATACGTTTACAATTTATCTTCACTTGGTCGCTCTTCAATAATTCTATGATAATTAATCGAATCATTATTTCTGCCACCAGAGAATGTTTTCCCGGTGAACAATTACTGCCAGTGGTGATGAGATTTTTAACTGATCCAGCGCACACACCAAATTCACGTGTTAAAGTAGCAACTTTAACATTTTTATCACACGTCGCGGAGAATGCAGTTCCATCAGCATTAAATGCAAGTTGTAAATCGGCCCTGGTGCGTTTATTGGATTGGACAAATGATGTAAAGAGTCAGGATGTACGTCGGCATGCTCAAGAAGCCGTAATAGCGCTTTATAATTTGAATCCACCACAATTCCCAATGATATTAAATGAACTACCAAAGACGTATCAGGATATTGCAATGCCGGTTGTTCAGAATCATTTGAGAAGATCATCAGCAACAAGTAATCCTGCATCACCGAGTGGACATATTCCACGTGCACCACAATCACCGGCCCGCACAGCATTGAGACACGATGTAGAAACAACTGACGAACATTTAAACGCCGAAGAAGTTTATAAATCATTGCGTCGTACTACAGCTGAAATACAAAATTATGGATTTGAACGTATGGAAGGTGCTACATCAAGTAAAGATAGTGGTATCAGTAATATGGCAGATGTGGAAGAGAGATTAGAAAATTTAGCATTATCAAATTCTGGAAGATCATCATCAGTATCATCGCCAACACAACGTGGCCGTAGTGTTGGTAGTATTACAGTAAATGGATCAAGTGACACAATTGCTGGTGATTTAATTCTTCCTGATCGTCGTAATAATGGTTATGATGGACACAGTGCATCAGCAACACCGTCAGAATCACTACGTGGTCCTGAAGTATTTGAACGTACATTAAAATTACTTCAAAGTACAACTGTTGATAATGCTGAAAAGGCAAATGCTTTGCGTGAATTTCAATTGTATATGCGCGATGGCGATGGTGCAACTCATGTTATTGGACAATTTCGTAAATTATTGAAGACAATGCTTGATTGTCTTGCGTCTGAAGATAAAGCATTGGAGATTGAAGTGCTGAAAACATTAATTGAAATGCTCAAGTGTCGTGAATTGATTGAGTGCTTTTCAAATTATGGTGAATTATTGGTGTTGAAAGTTTTGAACGAACACAAAACTGATGCTTACGACCCATCTAGCGGTAGTCCAAGGAGAGGAACGAGTCAAAGCGGTACACCAAATTCAACAAAACCATTACAATTATTGAAAGCTGCTGAAGATTGTGCGGCAATGATAGCTACTGTTTTACCACCTGAACAAACAATACATCTTGCACTGACGACAATTAAGATTGAGCCGTTTCCAAAAAATGTTGCGGCTATTAAGATGATTCAGAATGTTATTGAACACAGTGGTCGTAAAGGAATTGAGGGATATCTTGACGCTGTGATGTCCACTTTAATGCTTGCTTATGACAATAATGAAAGTGTTGTTCGTAAAGCAGCTGTATTTTGTATGGTTGCTATACACGCGGCTATTGGTGAAGAGGCATTTGATCCATATCGTCGCAATCTTTATGGTGGTAAATTAAAATTGCTTAATATTTATATACAAAAAGCACAAGAGGCTACGAGCCAATCGTCAAGTCCACGAAGTAATCACAGCAGGAACTAACTAAGAAGTAGCGCCGCGACTCTGAGGGTCGCAATACTCAAACGATTTTCCCGGCTCGAGGCGAGACATGAATCACTGCTGTTGAAATTCCTCGGCAAGAGCAGCAGCAGCCCATGATTAAATCGCGCGCATGATAAATGGAAGAATGAAGGAAGAGAATTAATATTTCTCCTCAATTGAATACGTAAAATTGATAAACATGACGACAGGAAATATAAATGCATCAAGTGCACATATTATACGCAGAGAAGCCGCTTAAATGCGCGCAAATTCAAATGAAATGAAAAGAAAAAATTTAATTGACGGCGTATTGATTCCATTTTTATTTCTGGAGTGTGCGTGAATAGAGAGGGAAAATAATGAATGATGAGCCAGTGTAAATACCCGTGTTTTCAATCTTCTCCCGAGTCGATGGCGTGATTCCCGGTGAATATGCGCCGAACTATTTCTCAGTAAATTTATTTATTAATCTTCCTTGCATATTTCTTACTTCCTTTTTTCTATCGTTCTTTTTCCCTCCTAACAAGGTTGAATCTTCTCGTTATGTTATACATTAGTGATATTTTCGTTTTTATAATTACGTGAGCTTTTTCTCCTTCAATTTTGTTTTTCTCTTCAGTCTTTCTCCACCGAGCGGAATCAAAGTTATACGAGAGAACAATAATGATAATTTTTTCAATCTGATATGTTCCTCGTGTATTATGTTGTGCCATTGACACGCGAATTCTATCCAATTTCTTTTCTTGTATTTTATATCAGTGCATACTTGGGAAATACGGAGTTGTAAAGTTAAATGTGTAATATATATACATATATGTTTTTTTCTTCTCTTTTATTTTTCGTTATTTCTTCTATTTCAGTCAATTACTATTCTTTTTTATTTTGGTTCCAAATGTTAATAACTGCGATAACTTTTTTGTAAACTAATTTCTTCTTTCGGCCATTATACTTTTTTGTTCTATTTCATCTAATAGTTGACTGAGTAATAATGATACTTTCTTCTGTTCTAATTCAGTATTATTTAACGCTCTTTGACTCGGATTCTAGTTTTCTTTACTCCCCTTTTCTAATTCGATATTATTTTCCTTTCTCCATCCCCTTGGCATCCATGAAGATGGAATGAGCGCTTAATTTTTCTTCTGTAAAGCATAATTTACGCTCTTGTTTGTTTCTTTTTCGCACGCTTTTTCATGTGCGATTGATTATGTTATACGAATGATGGTGTGTTAGAGCAATGAAAATATGATTTGTGATGCAAGAAAGTAAACGAATGAATAAATAAAAAAACAAAGAGATACTAAATGGTATCACAATCACGTGTATGTTAATATGATTTTTCTCGCAATGGATCTAATCCGCGATTTCATATTATATAATATCGACAAATGAGAATGTTGAATATATTGAGAAAATGATGCGAAAGAAAAGTTTAATAAAAAGAAAAACGGTGCGAACTATGATTGATAATGAAACTATCATGAATGTGTATTTAATGAGCAATCAACTTTTTTTTCAAGCCATAGAGTATAAACAGCAGATAATATTGAGAACAAGAACTTCATGTAACGTGAAATAGGGAAAAAAAAACACCAACTGATAAGACAAAAGTGATTGCAAAAAAGGAGATAGTTTATATGACGATATATTCTGCTGAATTTCATCTGTCATACGATAATGGTGAATTATTTTTTGTTCAATGCTGATTATTTGATAATGTCATACCATTAACTATATTAATACTTGTATTGTTATTGTAATTGCCAATTTGAGATAATAAATAAAATGAAAAATGAAAAAAAAAAAAATGGAGCAAATAAAACCAAACTGAAAACGATTGATGTGAAGGAAAGATATAGCGATAAGAAATTACTCCAATGGAATAATAATAATTGTCCTTTTTTTGCGAAACACAAAAAATATTATATTTATTATCAAAGTCACATTTGGTATCCCGATTTGTTGCAAAAAAAATTCACAATATGGTGTTTATCAGTTATTATTCGACAAAACAGAATCAATAAAACAATTTCATTAAGAAAGATGTCATGTATAATAATAAAAAATATAGTAGCGTTATTTAAATATTACTCTTGTATACTGATAAATTAGTTTTTAAGAATGTACAATATTGTCAAGAACATTCGTCGCGCGTTTTCAGATCATAATATTTTCAACCAATTATTACACAATTAAAGCCATTATCATTTATGTAACGTTATTCTTTATCCCCTATATCAACTGAGATAAGAATACGCTTGAAATTTCCATTTCATTCATCAATTCACTTCCTTTCTGTATCACCGATAAGAAATCCAAGTTCAAAGTTTATCACACCACGTTATCCAGATATCCTTGAACGTAAACAATTCCCTTTGTTTTCCATCTAATTTCATACGAATCTTCTGGGCAATGTGCAGTCGCGAGATCAAAATTCATTTATTTACTTTAAGCATATTTCAAATTAAGTATTGTTCATTTCTAATTATTTTTGTTTTTCTTTTCTTTATCATTAAGATTATTAATTACTTTTCTTCGTTCTTGCTTCTACTTTTTTCTTCGTATAAAAGGCCACTTTCTCAATGCAATTATAAAATATCTAGAATACTTTCGAACATCCACAGGACAATTCAACAAAACGTTATTATCAAACGAAATAATTAATTAACTCCATTGAATTATTTTTCTTTCGTTCATCACAATTATTAATCCATTTCTCATGTATTCTCTATCGAGCATCTCCAGTGCATAAAAATTGAACTATTATCATAGCGAGAGTGGCATTGCGCCTCTACATAACTATAGTAAAAATTACGTTTCGATAAAATAGAAGAAAAGAAAAAAATACTAAACGTAATCGGGCTTCTTTGGATTCAAAGGTTCAGCAGCTTGAGCTTGTGCTTGGGTTTTTTGTTCAGCTCGTCGCTTTGCCCGTCTCTTTTTCGCTTTGGCCTCTGCACCACAAGCAACGAAATTATTATGAAAGTATTCTTCAATATCTGAGAGTTTCTTTCCGTGGGTCTCTGGTAATAGAAGCCAAACGAAAATAGCAGCACCAATAGAAACGCCCGCAAAGAACCACTGAATTGCGTGAGCACCTGATAGAAAGCCCAAGAATTAAATTAACCACATAAATAATTTATATTATTAATACAAGAAAAAATTATTCTATTAATATTTGAACATTTGTACCTCCTAAAAATTTTAATAATCCGCGATAACTCTGAACTGCTGCAAACATGAGAACATTTGCCATTGCATAACTCACAGATTGTGCAATTCCACGGATATTTGTTGGGAACAATTCGGCCGTCATTGTCCATGGAATTGTTAACAAACCGATCATCGATGTACAAACATAAAGCAATAGACACAAAACTGGCATCCAATTTCCACTTTTATTGCCATTTTTTATTCGCAAAGTGAAATAACCGGAAACTGCCATACATACAGCCATTCCCAAGGATGAAATAATGCATAGAGGACGTCTCTTATATCGTCGTAGCAGCCATGTATTTACCATTGAGCAAAAGAAACGCGTGATGCCCACGAGGATTGATGCCACATATTTGTCCACACCAGAATCGACTTCCTAAATGAATAAAACAAGACAGGGAAGTCAAAAGTAATAATTAATTCATTACTCGAACCAATCAAAAGTCACTCAGTACTGAAGGTCATCGGAAAGTAATCGGATAATTGAATTTAATATAAGAACGAACAGAGCAACTTTCAACGGTTAACCATAATTTAGCTCTATTATCTTACCTCAAACCATGTGACAGCATAGAAAAGTGTGATATAAATGCCGGAAAATTGTTGGAACAAGAAGAATAGAAATAGAATTGTCATTGGTTTCCATCCAGTGGGTTTTGCAAAAGCTCGAATCTTTGTTGATGCACCGCCGTGTTTACTTCGCCTCTGTTCGCTCAATTTAATTTCATTTTCTTTCATAATTGTTGTAAAATGCTGTTCAGCTGCGGACAATTTACCGGGTTGTTTTTCCTCGGATTTATATAATTTTTCCAATGATTTTTTTGCCTCATCGATACGCCCTTTAGATACCAGCCAAACAGGCGATTCAGGCACGAAAAATTGAATCAAAAATATTGGCACAATGGCATAAATAATACACAGCCAGGCAACCAATCGCCAATAAATATATGCGCCCTGTAAATATGCTAAAACCATTCCGAATGATGCTAATGTTGGTCCAAATGACAATAATGAACCACGTAATTCTGGTCGTGCAACTTCAGTTATATAAACAATAGCTGGTGATGTTGCCATGGCGGTTGCAAGACCTGTAAGCACCCGGCCAATCAGTATCATAGGAACATTTGTCCCTTGAGCGATTAAAATCCAACCGACAATGCATGGGATCGAGCCAATTTGTAAGGTTCGAATACGACCAACAGTCTCCATCAAGAAACCACCCAGAAGCGAACCTATGGGCGCAGCCACCACAATTATACTCGCTGGAAAAAGAAAATAATACCATAACATTAATATCTTCTATGCCATAAAGAGAGGCGGTCGCATGTTTCAGGTTCCGACACAGAACTCGATTAGCTCTAACATCCTACCTCATCACAATTTTCTCAAATACTTAGAAATATTGTGAGACGAAAAAAAGGGGATATTATGAAGGCGAGTGAAATTAATTCATCACGCTCATCAATTTTCAATCTCTCGTTGAGAAGCCATATTGTCAATCCTCTCTGAGCAATATTTATCGAACAATATTAGAAATAAAATTAATGAACAATAATTACAGAATACAGAAAAGAAAAGTATCAGTTACTCTTGTTTTTTCACGAAATAATTCTTGATACCTTAAAGATTCTCAAGTGGAAATAGTCTCACGATTATATCCCATTAATTTGTCTCTCATTTTACTCTCACCTATCCATGACGTCTCGAACTCCGTGGCCTTGACTTCAGAATCAGGCGCTTCTAATTGAGGAATTAAAATAGCTGAATAAGCCAAACTCAATCCCACCACAATGTGGAAGGATGCTGCAAGGACGCATGATACGATCTAGATGTGATATAACGATACAGAATGATTGATTGATAGAATAAATTGACAATGACGAAGAATTTTTATCGTTCATGATTCTCTTTTTTCTTTTGGTGCATATATTAATAATCACCTCAGGCACGGCTGTCTTCAATCGTACTGGCTCAACAAATCCTTTGTTAAGACTTCTACTGGATACAATGGCATCCTTGAAGCATTCTCGCTCGTTTTCCTCAATATTCTTCGAGGCCTCCTGCTCAACACTGCAAAATTATTACATTACTGTTACATTTTACATTCACATACCTCTTTTAATATATACACAATGTGAAGGATTATTTTAAAAACAGGGAAGTATAAACTGCAAATATATTGTGGCTGATTCCATTACAAATTTAAATATTAGAAACTCGCATTGTCTACGATTCTTTTATGTCTCTATTTCTTTCTTGTCGTTCTTCTTTCCCTTATTTTTTATTATATGTTAATTTGTGGCAATTACTTCATTAACTGTCAACGAATGGCGCGATGCTACTAAATATCAAGTCCAAAGTGCAAAACGTGTGCGTTTAATGGTTGTGCGAAAAATATATTTACACGAAGGCCAATTGTATGATTTATTATTGTCTGGCATTCAACCAAATGTCGCATCAATTGAGATGAAGAAAAATAATAAAAATAGTAATAATGATAATGATAACAGAACAAAATTGAAAAGGTTTTGAAAAATTGGATATTTGTATTACGTGTGTAAAATGAATAAATTAATTTTATTTTTTACTTTACTTCCTTGGTATTTTAGTATGAGGATCAGTAAAATGAAAGAATTTTTTTACAGGTGGATAAGAAGTCGTGAGAATATGCAGTTGAGTAATAACAATGCGATAACGTTTGTCAGGACATATTAAATTTGTTTTCTGCTCAGCATTTTTTTTCTAACTGACGTCCAAGAATTTATCATTCTTTATACATCAATTCTATTTCAACTAACTCGTTCAATTCGGATTCAAATTCTTTACAGTTCGTATTAACACTGAGTCAGTTCATAAAAAAAAAATTCTACTTCCATTAGTTATTAAAAATTTCGCAGCATCTCCTCGGCAATGCTTCACCAATAAGTTCATCAACATGATAAACAATTGACCCCGATGCATTGCATAAAAAAAAATAATAAATCCAGCGGATCGAACTGGATATCATATAAACCTACGTTACACGAAACAAACATAATGACATGTCCATATAAAACCGTTAACTGTGAATCGAATATAAAATTCTTATTTACATCATTATCCATATCCTCTCCTTGCTTTTTACAACCTGCCATCCACGTGGCCCCAAATCGAAGTGCTCAACTGTACATATAAATGCAACGTGACGATTGCAATCGTCTGTTGAAATAGCACATGCGCACCCACACACAATCATAAATTCAAAAACATTTTGAAATATAAATTGAACTTGAAACCAAGAAAGAGAGAAGTAATTAAATTCATCTACTTATCAAGATGATATAATAATAAAAAAAATATATAAAATCCATTTAGTTATCTTGAACTTATCTATCCGCTAGTATAAATATATTTCTTTTCATTGCTTCTCCTCTACTTATATTGAATTCAAAACCAATAGAACAATTTAATCGCAATTGTATCACAACAAACATTCATCGAGTCATCGTGCTATTACGATCATCTCTAACGCATCAAATCGCCTGTCTCATTTTTCTGAATGATCATAATTCTGCTCTATTGATATCAACAATTTAGATTACAATTGTTGTAAACATACATATATACATAATGAAAAAGAATGACATAGAGTATAGATGTGGTATCGCGATAACGTCCAGCATTGATGAGTCACAATTTAACCTCGAACTTAAATAAAAAACTCATACGTTGTCTTATGACTTATCGATTAAACAGAAAAAAAAAAGTGTGCACGATGTGACTTAAAAGAATGTGATCGATTGCGAACATGAAAAGAACTTTTTTACACTTCATTTTTCTTTTCTATACACCTGTCAATAAATGTCCTACAAACAATGGTGAATTAAACATCAAGCCACAAGATATGAAAAGAAATAAGACATCAATAAATTAATTCTTCAACACAGACAACACATTGTTTCATTCTTACATCAATCTCTAAGATTTATCTGTCATTTATCAAATATTTTTTAGGAATAAAATTATTGCTTTTACTTGATTAATAATATATAATTGCACACCGTATGTTACATGTTTATATATATATTGATAATAAGTTGACGAGGTAATTGCGAGTGTGTCTTTATATCTTATGCAATGAAATTGTTGCGTTATGTTCTCTGCATAATTTTGCAATGAAGTTCTGTGTATGTGAACGGTTTGATGCCAAAAAAAAAGAACGTGGGCAAGAGAGATATCAAGGTGTAAATATTGAATGAATAATACAAACCTCAATGAATATGGATCCATGATTAGTTTTCGAAATTAATTTTTTTCTCACAGCCAAAATTGTACTTTCAATACTTTATGTTTAAGCAGCAAAGTTTCTTGGTGAAATTAATTTTCGTGTTTATATGCTGTGTTGCCACTGCTTCTGGTTTGTAAATGCACTGAGAGTTATCTCACACTAAATCAGTGTATGTGTGTGCTTTGGATCAGTTTTAAAGACGTAAAATGAATATGAAACGTCTCGCAAGTATAATTCTATATTTAATACTTTGAATAGCACTTCGAAGGCACTTTTGAAAATGCAGAATGCAATCAGGCTTTTAACAATGACACATTGACATCCTTCATTCTTCTTTCTTTATTCTTGAGTTTGTCTGTAAAGTCAAGAAATAATTACAAGATCATTCATTTTCATTAACATGTTGATATATTATGTTACAAAAAATTGAAATGTGGAATGATTCATTATTACATATTAAGTGAGGAGAA
This sequence comes from Meteorus cinctellus, assembly GCA_030523045.1. Taxonomy (NCBI): domain Eukaryota; kingdom Metazoa; phylum Arthropoda; class Insecta; order Hymenoptera; family Braconidae; genus Meteorus; species Meteorus cinctellus. Next base: position 71,530 of record JAPYZF010000273.1, on the reverse strand, counting down.
TTTATGTGACTTTTCCTCTGTTATGTTTACAACAAATAAGCGACGAAGGAATAAAAGTGACGAGTTGAGAGCGATTAAGTAAATTATTATAGTAGAATTATTGTGCATTTATTATTCATCCATCACCACTGAATAAATTATATTGATAATCGTATACATTAGAGAAAAATACATGATAAGTAGCTTTATTTTTCTAAATGTTTCAAACTGTCTTTGAATTTCTAATTGCCCGAAATATTTTGTATGGAAAATACATTATTTAATATTCATGAACGTTGATTCTAAATTCTGATATTGAATCAACGTTTTCCTTAAGTGATTTTCACGAAAATAAATTTTCTATGTAGGAAAATGAGTTTGAATATATTTTGGTTAATCATCATCGCTAGATCGATGGATTTAGTTCATGAATAAATCATTGAAGGAAACGAATTGATGGATCTCTGATTCATGTCCGACCTTTCATTAAATATTTTTTTTTCGTTGTAATAACTTATCTCTATTCGATGAATATCTGGAATAGTTTTTGTATAACGAAAATGGAAATTTCTACACATGTTAATATTATTTCAAATGACGATGCAACATAAAGTGATGACTAACAATTTGGTCACAATAAGAGAACTTCTGAGTAGAGAATGAGAGGAAAAATGCTGGTGTAATTATGATTGAAAAAATAAAGCGGTTCGATAACAAATGGAAAAGTAATCAGAAATGTTTTACATCTCTATAAATGAGTTTTATGACGGATGTTAAATTTTTTATGCAATAAAATTCCTATTTTCGTATATCAACATGGGAAAAGCGATTTTTGTAGATATTTATTCGCCATGAAAAACACAATTTGTCCCCATGAATATTTTAGCTCTTGTATGGACATTGAAAATTTATGAATAATAAATATTCTTCCATGTATAAAAGAAGAGAAAAATCATGTACAGATGTTGACAAGAGAATTTTTGATTCTTCAAAATTGACAATGGAAGAAAATGTTTCTGTGGAAAATTTAAAAATGCAAATGTTCCTCCATTTGGTAAATCAGATTGTGCGAAAAATCACCATATGAATAGCTTCTACTCTCTTCATGAATGTTTTACATGAATTCAATGATGATGTGAAATCATTTAAAATGTAGATGAGTGGTATTTTCTCACAAATTTAAATATGAATTCTAAACTCAAACATTGAGATGATCTCTAAAAATAATTTTTACTTCCAACACAAAATTATTATGCAGAATATAAATACGAAAGCACAGGAATGGTCATAATTTTTTTTTAAATTCAATTGAAATATGGATAGATAATATTCTTCAATCCACAATTAATCAACAGGCCACAATTATTCTACAGCCAACATAAATCCTGCCCTATTAATAAAAATTGATTCCATCTGCCAATGTCATAACGTTCTGAATACTTCCATCTCGTCATCAAAAAAATTCCCACATTAAACACGACGTTAACACAATTATCGCTAGATACATCGAACTATTTTATCATCAACTAGGAATAAAAAGAAATAAAATAGAAAAAATTATCTTCATTTGATAGAGACAAATCATTAAAAGTTACGAAAATTACTTCACAAAGGAAATACAATTCCTTCTTCACTGAAATATTATCCCAGAACGTCAATATCAGGGCGTTTTCTATGCTCACACTCTTCCACCATAAGAAAAATAGTCTCATATGACAAAACGAATCTCTAATCACAGTAATTATCATTCAGTTAACTGACCTATTGCATAAGTGATAGAAATAAAAATTCTTCAATTCATAAATCAAAAAATCTTCGCTCCATCAACAATTAAATGTCATTCCATATACACATATAAACAATAATATCAAACAGGGCGTTCTTGATGTGATATAAATATTCACCATAGAAAGAAAAAATTAATAACAATGGACAGAAAAATATGGCAAAACTGGAACAGAATGCACGAAAAAATTATAATTTAAATGACAAATGAAATTGAAATGAAATAAATTGATGAATAAATATAAATTATGTCACCTGAGTTCCAAACGATGATGAAATTCAATGTAAATGTGTTCGAACACGGTGGACGAAGCCACCAAGAACGAGGAACACACAACAAGCTCGTATGAACTCCACTCACTCACTGCTGAAACATACTCACGTTATTCGTAGTATGTTTTACCAGTAAAGTTCATCACCGTAGAAACGAGTCGAAGCTCGTATCGGAGCTAACCGAGATCGCACGACCGTCTGTATAAAATAGCAAACATATCATTGAAAACGGCGACAGGGAAGTCGGGTTGTTCGGGCGTTTATACATACATCTATGTACGTTTATGTATATATGTAACATGAATGGACGAAGATAAGGGATAGCAAAATATCCCACAATTTTTTTCCCTGTTTACGACTCGATGGGCTTTTAACGATGATCTTCTGAGAAAATACCCAAGGAGTAAAGAGGAATCGATTATACGCAATTCTCCTTTCATGTTTTAGGAGATTTGAGATTATATTTTGATATAATTCTTAATTTGAAGAATATTTATGGAGATTTTCTAAGTCAAGTTGACTATTAATCATGAAATAATTCATTTCTACTCTCCGGTTGCTTCAAAATGGAACTCGTTGAATTGGTGTGAATGGAATTGTGAAAAGTTTTGGACGTATTTAGCTCATCTTTCCCATACAGACGTTTGATATCATAATTAGTTATTTGAATAATTTTCCCCAACGAAAATCATTATAAATATCCATCCAAGCACAACTGAAAGACCACAATTTTTATAATTCCATTCAATTATACAATTATTTATTCAATTTACATATTGATAATGAATGATTAATCTTCAATTATCCCTACAATTATTCAGTGCTAGACTGTTCTTATTGCATCATTATTTTCCTGATTCATTCCACATTTATCATAAATGTGATATAATAAAAAAAACCCACATAAATTTCCCAGCATCATTAACAATAATAAATCATTCTCTTCTCTAATAATTAATAGCATTGTGTCAATATGTTAATTCTCGAAAAATCTTTGATTGACATTTAATATTAATTCACCAATTTAATCAACTCCCATCCAACAAACACAAAATTCCAATTACACAATAAAATAAAATTCACAAAAGCCTACAACTCCTCCTCTATTCCACCACATTTTTCCTTCACATTCCCAAACCCACATCCAACAAAAGAAACAAAAAAAAAACTCAGCCAACAAACACAACAAGAAAAATACATACCTATTCCACTTTCCAACAGGTTTCCGCTAATCAATCATACGAATATATATTCACAATCCGTTATCCTTGAATATATTCATTCATGTATACATACATCCAATAAAAACATCAATATATTTCTGATTTTTTCTCTACCCTAGGACTTGATGAAACAAGCTGGAGGACAATAATACAACCGTTCACCCTACAATAAAAAATGATTGATGTTGTCGACATACAAATGCAATTCACTTATTATCTGATTGCGACCTGACACGATCGCTTCATCTACACATTTATTCTCTTACCGTTTCTCTTATCGTCATCATCAATATACAAATTTAGAAATCCAACCAACAGCACATAGACCAGTTCAATGAGCTTATATCGATCGGAAGGAAGCCGGCCGGCTTATGGGGACAGTTTTGTTGTGTACATATTGTATACTCATCCAAGTATAAACACACAAAACCTCTCTGAATGCCATTGTGGGTACAAATTCGTACGTATATGAAATGTGTTGAACCTAGAGCATTTGCAATGTTACGTAGGCCTCTCGCCTCACCCATGTGGTGTCCTGTATGTACATATATAGATTCGCAGAGGTCAGTTAAAAGTCAACGAAACAAAAATGGCCTACACTCATATCTTTATCACGTGTTAGGTTGATGATGTCTCAGCTGGATATAACATCAACGTATTTGTATGTGTACTGCATCCAAACACTGAAACACTTGAAGGAATATAAAATGAAAATAAAAGAAGAACAGAAAGCAAGAAACATGGCGGAAGTTTGCATTCAAATATGAAAATAAAAAGAAGAAATAAACTGAAAATGTAAAAACGATGAAAGAACATCGCTGAGATGTTAATAAATGAGTAGAGAGAAGTTAAATTTGTTGATGGTATTGTAATTATCGTTACATACTTGGATGTATGCATACATCTATATACCCAAACTTGAGTGTAAAAGGAAGAAAATGTGAGTTCAATAACCTCACAAAACTCACATATATATTTCTATATAAAGGGAATAATTGTTTATGGAAAGAATGACTTAAATGTGAATAATTATGTATTTGTTTTTATGATAGGAAGATATATCCGAGCAATGTATGAGAAGATTATAAAAATGAAGTAGAGAATATTCCAGAAGATGCTGAGAGGGAATTGAAAAAATCTTTGGTTGGAATAAGAGCAAAGAGACGTTTTATATATGTAGATATATAATAGAGAGAAGTATATAGAGAAACGAGAGAGTGCAGGTTGGGTCAATGTAATTCCTGATTGTTTACTGAGTTCAATTGCTCATTTGACCCCGTTACTATATACTACAGGCAGATGTTTCTCTCTCTCTGATATGGTTTCATCAATTCAAACTGTTTACATGATGCAAATAACAATGTGTAATTCCTCATGTTATTGATCCAAACCAAATTCATTTAATTCTACTCTATCATGATTATCCTAATTATTTCATTGTGATAAACATGCGCGTGCGCATTTTTCATGTTTGAATAGAGTTCAACATTATTTATCTACATTATCGACATATGGTAAGTTCATTTGAAGACCAATTTGTATAGGTTTCTAGGTTATCAGTATATAACTACCAACAATTTTCGGTATGCGGCAACCTTCACTCATGTTGATCGTAAGGATTTTCTCGTTTTCCGTGTCATAACAAACACAATTTTCATGATGAGATAACAAAATGCAGCAGATACTATTCTACACTAATTAAATCAGTTTTTAGAAAAATTTAATATTGTAAATATATCAGTTATTTTTAATATTTTTAAGAACATGTAGGAAATGCAGTAACGAAGCCGTCTACGTATTGGTTTAGATTACAGAGGGTGGAGGTAATTTCCAGTTACTATACATGTCCACGAATATAGCATTTCGTGTGCTGTGTCTGCTATTGCCAATCCCACTTGAAGAGTAGTTTGCGGACGTAAATCTCCGTTGGTGAGTGCTGTTTCGATAATAATTTATTATGGCTTCAATTTGTACTTCACCACTAATATCTTTATTGTTGAACGCACAAAGGTAAATAACATATTGCCTGCACCAGAAACCAACTAAATACAATCATGAATGGACAAAGTGCACCAGTACTTGATCATGGTGATGTAGCACCACTGATTCCTGAAGGAGTTGGTGGACCAAGAAACCGCAATGTGAATAACCAAGAGCCTGAGGAGATTGGAGAGATCGTACGCGATGATAACGCTAATTCTATTGATAATACACAATTAAACGAGTCGAGACCTGCGGTGCAGGAACGAAGTTTGCTGCAACGAGCTGGCCCAATGGTAGCAGATTATTTTCGCGAGTTCGTCAATTATCTTCGAGTCCGTACTGGATTCAGAGCAGATCACTTTCGAAGACCCGACGAACTTCAAAGAAGCATGGAGCGAGCGGAACGTGTTGGTTTACCAATTACAATTTGGCGATCTTTCCTGAATTCATCAATGAGACTCATTGGCATGGGTGGCGTAGGAGTCACTGCAGAAACTGTTGTTACTGTGTTCGTAACAGTCCTCGATGTTGTAGCTACATTTTTTATAAATAGCTGGATGACAAGAGCACTCTTATGGATGTTTCGCACTGTCGATCTAAAGAAAGTGAGGTGGTTCGTTATTCTCATTTATCATCTGGTCAGTTTCAGTTTTATGAAGCTGTGGAAATACGCTGCAAAGAAGCTCGAAGCGTTAGGCATATTTGCTGCTCGCCAATTGTTCCCAAACTCGACACACCAACTCATGGAAAATTGAACGTGATGGAAATCAGAAAGATTTCACATCATCATGAAATATTCTAACGAAAAATTTTATCCAGTAGAGATTATTGATGATACTGCTCGTTTCACCAACATTATTATTGCATATACATATCGGTACCCACCACGCATAATATATATATATATATATGTGTATGTATTATAAATATTTTTATATCGCACTGAAAATAAATCAAATGATGTAATTTTCAAAATCATTTGTATCATTTCAATGCGACATTTTCCTGAATAATTTTAATATTTTTTATATGAAAATAGTGGAAGTGATATTGTAGATAGAATCGATCGATTCTGAAACAATTTCAATAATAATTCTACGAAATTTGTGTTTGGTAATTTGAATGTTCCTAGAAACTGCAGTTTTTTGATTTATCAATTCGTCAGGATAATATCTGGGACGTGAGCATAAAGATAATATGTAGGTCTTTGTGTATGGCATTGAATAATCATTGCAACACGAATGTGTATGTATTGCATACCATTGATAACAACAATTGTATACGTTCAGCGAAATATGTAACAAAGATTGTGATATGAAGTCATATGAAACTTTATTTTCTTACAATGTCTTCAACTGAACGTTATAGCTCAGTGGCGGATGTGAATTCGACGAGCAATGGTGAGCAAGGCAATTATGTATAAAGTGCCACGTCAGGATTATCCTGACCCCAAATTCATAGTTAATATTCCGATTGTTGAATTAATCATGTTTGTATGTCAATTAAACAGGCGAAGGAGTCGGCAGAGGGTGATGAGGAGTTCAAAATTGTGTTCGATAATTTATCTTTGCCTCCTGATGATGTGGCATCTGAAGAGGAACTTGAGGTAATCGAATTGGAGCCTCGTAGAATCGATGAAAGGAATGATGAAGATTGGGAGATCATCCAGAATGGTCCAGAATTGAACCAGATTCAGGATTTAGTTCTTCGCGGAGGACCACAGGTGAGAGATTATCTCGCCGAATTCTTCAAATATATAAAAAATCGACTCGGATTCAGCGCCTACGTCTTTTATGCGCCCATTCAACTTCAGACAACGATGGAAGAAATGGAAACTGCGAGAATTCCAGTGTCTATGTGGAGAGCATTCCTTAATGCTTCACTTAATTTGTTGTCGAGGAGTGGAATCGAATTCGATTCACATTTATTGTTTCACTTTCTGATTTTTGTTTTGACCATAATTTCAGAATTCTTTATACATAATACAATTTTGCAAATTTTTGTGCTAGTAATTGGCTGTCTCGGCCCTGAACTATTGATCGCAATTATAAGCAAAATTTATCGCATTGTCAGGTCGTTGTCCAGAAGATTCTGGGAATACGTGAAGAAAAAACTCATTTATTATTGCAATCTTCCTACGAAGTATTTTAAGGAATATATGCACCCGAAAAATTACTAATCTCAAGCAATTCTCAAGACCTAATGAGATTTTCTAGCTCCTTTCAAACATACATATTCCATTAGTAAATAAAAATTATATTATTTTATACACTCACACAAAGTACTTATTAATCGTTACAACCTTTAATTATTATAAGCATTGTTGTTCATAATAAAGATTTTATACCACATTAAGTATAAAGCGAAGAAAATACTGCAATATAATTTGGATTTCATCACGTGAAAATCATTCAAATCCTAAAATCAAACTTTCAAATTTACCCGCCTTTATTAAGCGTTTGTGATCCTTCTCACATATGGTTCTTTACATAACCTAACGAACCAACACATTGACCACTGCACTGCATAGCACTGCATAACAACAGTCAATAGAGGCGGATAACATCCTACAGAATCAGTGAAAGTACTTTATCTCGACAGTTTTAACAGTTAGTTACAATTTTATTGCATCATAACCTATAAATTCTGCAACAATAACCACATTTATTATTCCAGATTGACAAAAGACTGCAATACAAATTTGAAATCTTTTCTACTGAACAGAAACAATAAAAAATTAGCGCAGCTACCGCTGTGGCTACATAACAACATAAAATGCCGAGCAAAAAATGTAAGAATTGTAATTCAACAGATATTGAAACAGATCCAGCTCGTGGAGATGCTATTTGTACAAATTGTGGCTGTGTCCTGGAGGACCAGCTCATTGTCAGCGAAACAGTATTCGAGGAAACTGCTTCTGGTGGTATGACAGTAGTTGGTGAATTCGTAGGTAACGATAGTTCAGGTGGTGCTACAGGATTCGGTGCTTCATTTCATGTGAATGGCAAAGAATCACGTGAAATAACGATACAAAATGCTCGCAGAGGTATTGCTCATCTTTGTCAACAATTGCGAATGAATTCACAATGTATTGATATATCCTTGAATTTTTACAAGATGGCATTAGCGAGACAGCTTACACGAGGCCGTAAACAAGTTCATAATCATGCTGCATGCGTTTATTTAACTTGTAGAACTGAAGCACTTGGACCGATGCTTATTGATATATCTGATGTATTGCAAATTGATGTGAATGAACTCGGTCGTACTTATTTGAGATTTACTCAAGCACTTGACATTAAGATACCATCGATTGATCCATGTTTATATATAATGCGTTTCGCTGAGAAATTAGATTTAGGTGATCAAACAACTGCAGTATCAAACACCGCATTGAGGCTCGTACAAAGAATGAAACGGGATAGTATTCATAGCGGTAGAAGACCTTCGGGGCTTTGTGGTGCAGCATTATTGATTGCTGCACGTCTTCATGAATTTAATCGAACACCTGGTGATATAATTAAAATTGTTAAAGTTCACGAGTCAACGTTGAGAAAACGTTTGATTGAATTTGGCGATACACCTTCGAGTCATTTAACGCTAGATGAATTTATGACTGTGGATTTAGAGGAAGAGCAAGATCCACCAGCATTCAAAGCTGCGAGGAAGAAAGATCGCGAACGATTGCAACGATTGGAAAATTTTGAGGTGGAACTTGATGATTTACAAAGTGAAATAAATAAACAGTTAGACGAACATATAGCAACACGACGAAAACGTATACGAGAAGATAGTTGTGAGGGTGATAATAATGAGGATGTGGATACAGATCGATTTATTCGTGAAAGCACATTGGGTGTTATTCAAAGTTGTGTCGATGATCCAGACAATCCTGATTCACTACCACTAACAACGGCTATTGGACTTGGTCCAGATATTGCATCGATGAATTTACCATCGTCTATACACGAAACTCGTTCAACTAAAGACAGTAATACAAATAATGCATTTGAAAATGAAAGTGGTGAATTGGACATAACAGACTTTGATGATGCGGAATTAGATTCGTACATTTTGACGGAAACAGAAGCGAGTAGGAAAAAGAATCTTTGGAATTCAGTGAATGCTACCTACTTAAAAGAACAAAAGGAGAAAGAAGTGCTGAGATTAAAAGAGAAGGAGGAGGGTAAACCCGAAAAGAAAAAGCGGCGGTCATCAACAAAGAAGAAGAATCAGGGTCCAGCAAATAGTGCTGGTGAAGCAATTGAGAAAATGCTCCAGGAAAAAAGAATTTCGACGAAAATAAATTATGAAGTTCTGAAGAGTCTCAATGTTGGATCGTCTACAACCAATATCACTCCAAAAACTGATGTTTCAGAACTTGAAGAAAGAATCGATATGATGCCAGCGCCCCCGAAAGTGAATATCAGGCCGCGTATTAGTATTAATGCATTAACAAAAACGCCAAGGAAGACAAATAAAATCGAAATTAATTCTTCGCCACAGAAAAAAACTGATGGTCTGTCTGTGAGTTTCAAAGAACCGGAAGTTCAGCCAGTAGAGGAAGCAGAACTTGCAGATGATATTGACGATGAGGAAGAACAGGATGAACTCAATGAATCCAATGAGATCAGTATCGCACAATTGCTCCGTGGTGATGTCGAGGATGAGCACGATTACGGTTACGATTGTGAAGAAGATTATTGAATGATCTTAGTGAATTTATTCGCCATTATATTTCATTTGTACAGTATCATAATTATTAATATTCAAGTTATTAAATAATAAACGCTGATTTTATTCCACAAAAACGGACCTTGATCAAAATTTTCATCGATTTTTGTCAATTATTCTAACTGTTAGATAGGGATGAATAATCATCCTATCAATATAAATGGAGGTGCATTATTTTCCTCTCCCGATTATCTAATGACCTCTTTTCTTACTTTTCCTTTATTCTGAATTGACTCGGGGATATCATAGGTCTATGTTCAAAATCTTTCGTGGGTCATTCAATTCCTAGAAGACGAAATAGAATTGCGTTCGTTGCACCAAATTCTTAGAGATTAGTAAATGTTAATGTTGCGTTCAGTTTCACATGCAGAAACCTTGAACATATATCAATATTGATAAAAAGACGTGGATAAACTACAATCAGAAGCAATGCAATAATGAAACACTGTTCACCAAGCACTTAAATAACTTCGAAGACAATTATGAGCGACTCACGATTAAATAACAATGTGTTACAAAACTATTCACATTTTATTATATATGATGACGTTCAATATCTTATAATTATCAAGAGGGACAAGAATAACACATAAAAGAAGCCACAAAATATTCATGATTCGTTTTTTAATCTATAGTGAAGTAAATGACCTACATACTGATCGTGCACCAGTTTAAAATCTTTAATTATATTTTTTCTATTGAATTTATGTTTAGAAACTGGTACAAGGTCGATAATTAGTTCCGTTACTTCATATCGGAAGTTGTCACTCCCACAATTTTTACAAAATTAGTTTTAGAATATTTACCTACTTTATAGGTTTTCTTTTTCACAATATATATGTTCGTTGGCGTATTTAATATTAATTGGCCCACTCTGCCAATTGTTTGAAATCATCATCTTCTTCTACTGGTTTGGGCTCTGTAAATGGAATTCGGATAAATATTCCAGTAGAATGGATAAATAAAACAATTATTGTATTGTCTAAGTTGAGTATGAAAATGAATATTACTTGGTTTTCTAGCAACAGGAACTGGTTTTTCAGGAACTGAAACAGGCGGAAGATCAGCAGTACTATCAACACCGAGTAATTCTTCATCCAATGCCTCTTGTTCCAGCTCTTCGAGCTCTTTCTCTAATTCATCGTCATCAACATCTTGTCCAAAAGCAACTGGATTAGATATAGCATCAGAAATTTCTCTAGCAACGTCTTGTTGTTCTGCAATGTCGTCCATCATATCGTGAACTTGATCCACGTCCCTGAAAAAAGCAGAGATATCATCATAGACAATATAATTCATCATTATAACCAAAAATCATTCTAGAATGCCATTAAAAAATTGAAGTTTCTCAATGATTCCCATACATATTCATATGTGCAGCTTTTTGTGCGTCTGCAGCTTCTTTCATTGCTTTCAAAACCGCAGCATTAGTATTAGCATTCTCCAAGGCCCCTCGTTGCATTTCAATTGTCGAAAGTGTGCCATCAATCTGTTCCAATTGTTTTTCATATCGCTTCTTCTTTTTAAGAGCCTGAATGGCAGCTGGAAACAATTTAAAAAAATTATCATCAAATAAATTCCAGCGTCAACAGAGATCAGATGAACTGTTGCAACTGGTGCTGAAGTTTGATATCATTCAAAATCAAATGACTGAACATCATCTGGTAACACAAGAAATATATCCGTACATTGCTCATCTCATCTATTAATACAGAATCCATTCTTAGTTCGAATAAAGCATAATAAACCTGGAAATGAAGTGAAATGTGCATGAGATGTATCAAATCGCGATGAAACTCTCAATCATTTCCAAGGTCGTACTGCAATTGTAATCAAATTACATAGAAATCAAATCCAAGTTTATTCAAGGTTGACAACAATAGAAATTCATTTGAATTCTAGTGAATTTTGCCCGCACTTCATCCACTTTCAGTCCAATTCTTCGCACCTGTTTCAGCTTTATATAAAAAATTGTATTTAAATAGTAAATAATGACCTAACCTCTTTTATTCTTGGTACCAAATTTCCTGGCAGTTGCGAGTTCCTGTGCAATTTTAGTTTCAAGAAATAGTTGTTTTTTCTCCAACATCTCTTCAGTTTCACGCAATTTTTGTATTGCCTCGCTCGTTGTTGGAGCTGGCGCTTGTTTTTTCCCAAATAAATTACTAAAAAAACTCATCTTTATTCCTTTTATTGTTCAACTTTTGTTTTAGTTTAATAACAATTTATTTCTTATGCGTGTTGTGTTAAACGTCATTAAATGTGACAATTCTTGTGCTTATTGTGCTAACAAAGTGACGCCATTTTAAAGTCTAAGATTATTGTCGAAAAATTTTCGTGACGTCATGATGATACACCCAACAGCAGTACCACAGCTCTATACCAGCATCTGTTCGAATGTTGAAAATTGGCCTTTAATAATGACGTCAGTTTTATATATATATACCCGCGCACATCATTAAGAATTTCAAATTTCATTATTGAATGACAATTTGATCAATTCAGGAATTATTTAAGTGAGGTTAACTGGTATACGATAACATTAATGTAGGTTTTGATAAGTAAAGATTTTTTTTATTTCTCAAATAACAAAGAGAAAACTTATTCCGCTAATCACAAGTGGGAGGAAACAGCAAAATAATTTAAAGTGAAAGAAATAATAATTACTATATGTACAAGTTTGGATAAAAATACTACAATAAAGCTTAAGCAGAAATTATTTTATGCTTTGTAAGCGTCTTCTTATCACAACTGTTTTTGCCGTTTATATTCTAAATTCATAAATTTTTGGTTTCAATTATTGCACAGCAATGTGGGATTATTCATATCGCAAAACAAAATATAGCGAATTCATCCCACATTTATGATTGATGAGTATTTCTATTTGTAGTCTTATTTATGAAGCCCAGGTTTCCAATTGTTTCAAGTCGTCATCTTCTGCAATTGGTTTTGCTTCTGTGAATGGAAAAATTACAATTATAATAATTATATTTATATTATGGGGAGAGAAAGGAAGAAACATATTCATGTTATTAAGATTGATAGGATTCGCACTTGGCTTTCTAGAAACAGGAACTGGCTCGGATGGAATTGGAATAGCTGGTAAATCGGCAGTGCTATCAACTCCAAGTAATTCTTCATCTAATGCCTCTTGTTCCAATTCCTCAAGCTCTTTTTCAAGTTCATCTTCATCAATGTCTTGACCAAACGCAACGGGATTTGAGATAGCGTCAGAAATTTCTCTTGCAACATCCTGTTGTTCCGCGATATCGTCCATCATATCATGGACTTTGTCTATATCCCTGGGAGCGAACAAAAATGAATAATTAATTGAATGGAATCATCATGTGTTATTCTTATGAACAACATTGATTTGGATTGGATTGAACTATGATAAATATTCATTTACATGTCCATGTGTGATGATTTCAATGCATCAGCAGCATTTTTCATCGTTTGCAATACTGTAGCATTCGTATTCGCATTCTCCAATGCTCCTCTCTGCATTTCAATTGTTGATAACGTCCCATCGATCTGTTCCAGCTGTTTCTGATAACGTTTTCTCCTTTTGAGGGCTTGAATCGCCGCTACGTTGCATCCATCAAGAATAAATGTAATGAAATTTGAGATAAAAATGAACATAAAGGTACGATAGACAAAAGTGATTAAATATCGTAAGCTTATGAACATCATTTTGATGTTCATCAGTATCTTTGGTGGATCCAAGAAGAAGCAATGAAATTACCTCGTTTGTTCTTCGTGCCATTTTGTTTGGCGATTGCTAATTCTTGGGAGATTTTATTTTCAAGGAATAATTGCTTTTTCTCCAGCATCTCTTCAGTCTCACGCAATTTTTGTATTGCCTCGCTCGTTGTCGGCGCTGCGGCTTTGTTTTTACCAAATAGATTGCCAAAAAAACTCATGTTTGTCCGGTGTTTTTTTATATTTCACTTAATAATTTGATAAGTTGTTTCTTATTTATAATATATATGTATGATGTCGTTGAGTTTTTGTACTTTAGGATTGACAATATCACAAAACGTAACTACTCTTTGTCAAGGGTATGTTTTGTGTTATGTATACATACGACATATGTAATCACTATGACTCAGACGCCATATTGGAAAACTATTATCACAACGATAATACGTTGCGACGTTATAATTCATTGTTTTATTGTTCTATATGTATCTTGTGTATCGATTGAGACATTGGGTATTCAAACATTTCTGATTTGCTGCTCGCATTTTGCATAGAATTATGTATGTATGCATGCACGATTGTGAAGAATTAGGTTATGTGATCACATTTTGAGGTTTTTTCGTACTTAATACAATTTATTGTAGAGGAAAATGATCAGAATCAGAATTTTAACTCATAAAAATTTATTATTATCAATTTTATGCACACAGATGAAAAGTGTTTGGTTTTTTCAATTGAATTCAAATTTTTTGGCGGTTTTATGACTGGTAGCGCCGCTCAAGTTAGCGTGATATGCTGAACTAGATTTCGAATTTTCGTAGGTTTTTGGTGCGTCAATCTTTAAATATTTTGGTTTTTCAACCATATAATGAGCGTATACAAATAATTTTAACCTCAAAATAGGCTCCTGAGACTTAAGATAATAAAAATTGCATTATTTCATCAATTGAATGTGTTATAATATGATAAATTGTTTTTCTAAACTGTTTTTGGCGAAATTACAAGTTGAAGGTCATTGAGAACACGAAAAACAACCGAACAGACAATTGAAAATTCCCCTTTATTTGATATTCGCAAAATGGCGCGCAATAGTTTGTCAACACATGCAACAAGATGTACGTTTGAAATATATGTTTGTATATATGATGAGAATAAATTGTCAACAAAATAATTGTTGTGGTTATATCATCCCCACCAATCGTCAATAATCATCGAAATCGTCATATCAACTTGAGAAATCTATTATTAATGGTCACAAACTTCCAATGAAAATTCTTATCAACTAACAATATCGTGAGTTTTTGCATGCAATTTAATCCAGTGACATTGATTATTCCTTAACCGACAATTTTGCATATTTTATTGCTATACAGATCATAACAACGAAGAAAGTGCGCAGTAACTCAGAAAATCTGAGAGTATATAAGAAAAAAATGGCAGAGTCTTTCAATTTTCGTGGAAGCGTAAGTTATTGTTGACTTATTTGTGAATATTATTCAAATTAGAATGGCAATAATTGTAGGCCAATACCACATGTGGCAACGGGTTTGGTTATGTACGTTTTTTTTGTGCTCATGTTGACTCGTTGATTTTTTTTATTTACAAGTTGTGTGTCGTGATTTTTTACATATACACAAATGTTTCGTAATATTTATAAATACACAATACGCCTACAGGATGAGATTCGTTACATGTTTCTCTAACGAATTTCAATCTCTTGGATCTTTCATTTGTAAGTGGTTCAGAACACGATGAAGAGCACATGGAGAGACAGAGATCGTGTGAGGAGGCTGAAAAAATTGACAATTATTTATTTAAAATCTATCATTTTATTGCATTTTTGTTTTCTTTGTTTAATTTATCAATAGACGAATGAATAAATAATTAAATTCTTGTTTCAGGACTTCCGGAAGTCATTGGTTAACGGTGAAACAACTCGTGAAAAATTAACTCGTGCCCTGCGCGAATCAAAAACTGAATATAAACCTTTACCTGGATTTGTTATGGATCGAGATGATCCACATTATTATCGTTTGCAGCAAGAAGTGGATTGTGATGAAGTTTATCCAGGAATTTACATTGGCGATGCGTAAGTAATTCATTGAATTGGCGAGAAAAAATCTTATCAATAAGTAAATTTTGAATAAAATAATCACAGTATACATTCACATTAAAAGTGATGGAATCTGTTCCATTATTTTTTTCTTAATTCATAGATTTTCAATACTAAATTCAATTGAATTACCAGAGTGTATCTGATTTCATCATTGTTACAGATCTACCGCAAAGAATATAAAATATCTCATGAGAATTGGCATCACTCACGTTCTAAACACGGCAGAGGGCAATCGTTTTGGATTCGTCAGCACTAACCGACAATTCTATCGTGATACACCGATCAAGTATTTAGGTTTGCCACTTGCTGATTTGCCAACCGTGGACATCAGCAAATATTTTCATACAGCAGCTAATTTTATTGAGGACGCGATGTCCACTTGTGGTAATAAATAGTAAAAGAGTGAAAGAATATTGCACACATTTTACAATCAATTAACAATTATATATTAATACAGAAATTATGTAAGAATTCAATTTACGTTTATTGTTCATATAGGTGGCAAAGTTTTTGTACACTGCATGATGGGCATATCGCGCAGTTCCACCTGTGTGATAGCGTATCTGATGATAAAACGTCACATGCTAGCGGAGGAAGCAATACGTTTGATACGAAAGAGTCGTGATATTCATCCGAACTATGGATTTCTTGAGCAATTGGCAACGCTTGATAATCAATTGCGTCGTCATCGTCTTTAATATTTGATGCACATCACAAAAAGCTTCAACTAACATAAAATATATCTGACTAACAAAAAAAGAAAAAAAAAACAGAGGAGAAGAACGAGGATGAAATAGCGAGAGGCGGAAAATTCACGGTGATATTAGGTCGTATA
The DNA here is from genome assembly GCA_030523045.1 of Meteorus cinctellus. NCBI lineage: Eukaryota > Metazoa > Arthropoda > Insecta > Hymenoptera > Braconidae > Meteorus > Meteorus cinctellus. The sequence continues at coordinate 54,900 of JAPYZF010000273.1, read as the reverse complement.
GAAAAGAAAAATTGATAAGTGTCTATTGAAATTCTTCCATCGAGAGGTAACAGTGTAATTTTTTTATTTCTATTCATTCATTAATATATATATTATCTTCCAATCGGTATGTGAAAATTGAGAGACGCATTCGCCGGCGATGCGGCTATTTATCATATATAAACTATTACAGTAAAGACATGAACATTCTGAACGTTATTATTTACTAATTAATGGATTAATTAATATAATCTTCCTTCAAAGGAGTTAAGGTATTTCAATATCACAGAATAAAGTACTATTTACATTAAATTCAAAGATTCACTTATTCAAAAATCAAACCAAATAAAAATTCTTAGAAACTAATTATCAATAGTGATACATTTATCGACAGTAGATAAGAACGATTTTACTTGATTAAATTTTTTCCATGAATTTTTATCATTGCATTTTTTTTTTAAATGCATAAATTCATCCGACATTCTCCTTTCTCCCCAGCACAATATTATTCATCACGATTTATGGCCTCGTATTTTGTGTATGTACTTAAACATTTATCGTATCGCTAATTGACTCCGTTGAATTGTGTTAATCGTATACATGCATAAATACATACATATGTATGATTATATTTCAAAAGCGAAAATGAATTACGGAACGTTACTCATTTATACTTTTAAATCTATATTTTATCTTTATTATCAGTATATTATTTTTTTATGTTGTACGAGCCCTGACCTAACCTATTCTAGGCTATGTCTCCGTCCTCCACATACAGACAAAGCCTAGGAGAGGCTATATCAAGTGACTCCAAAAATAAATTCTTCTTGTTTCGTCGTTGCATCAGATCTATAGAGATATATAAAGATACTGGCGAACGCGCGGCATTTTCTATGTAGTCATTAAAGTCTCTCACGTTGGAATCTCCAATCCTTACACTTCCAGTATATTTAAATTATTCAATTATAAATTATAATCAACCATTTATCGGACTTTTTTTTCTCTTTTCTAATGGATTCAATTGCGACGTCGACTTGTTCTCTTTTTTTTTCTTTTCTTTGAGTATATACAACAATTAATGAAAAAAAAAATCGTTTTTGCAGATGTTTATTGCATAATTATGGAACATGACACTCTGGGATATAATTCACTCACGGAGAATTTATCGGTTGATTGGAAAAATTGATTGATTTAATTATTTTATCGATGAATCCATGCAGAAATTTTACTTCATTTTATTTTAATTCCGTTGCACTTGGACACACTGCACACATGCACGATAAATTATGATAGACAGCGAGACAGGAGAAATGGTATAATTAAATGAAAGGAGAAACGGAAGAGATGGAGACGACGCCAGCGAGGCGCAACAAAATAGAGGAAAAAAAAGAGTAATAATAATAAATTAAATTGCAAGGAAAAAAAAGAATTGTTAAGGAAAAAAAATACTGCATCGCGTTCGCGCCCTGGCGAACACAACAAAGTGGACTCTCTCTCACAGTTCCAACTTGATGCAACCAGCAACGACTAACCACTGAGCGCACTAAGCGAGAGTCGCGCAGCGTTGCGAGCGCGCGCGAGGAACCGTGATAATGTATGTATCCATACATATGTTACCCACGTGAGAGCGTCCGGTGGCAGCATCTTTTTTCCCCTTCTTATGAATATTCTTGAGTAGGGAGAATCTACATTGCAAACTTCTCCCAAGGAAAAATGAAAGGTGAGGAGACAAAGCAATGGGAAACTAATGCATTCCATTTTCCAATTTCAATTTCTTTTATATTATTCAGAATGATTCTTCTTCTTGGTTGAAAAGGTAGTTCTGAATGCCATTCATTTCAGTTGACGTTCATTGTGAAAAATTGGATGAATATTCATTGTGGAAGTTTCAACATGAACTTTTGGAATTTCTGGAGAGTGCAAAATCAGTGATGGAGTGCAGCCTTGATGATTCTTATTAATTGAACAAGTCATTGAGTGTATCGTTCATGATCAAAGAGCTGGTGATTCACTGCACGAATTTCCATTGGGATTGAAGAATTTTAGAGCGGAAATTTACACAAATGAACAAACCAAGAAATTACAATTGAATTTGATATTCTATGGGATTTTATGATTGGATTATTTACATTTCTTCATTCCCATCTATCTCCTTCATTGAAGAAATTGAATTATAATGAAATACTTCTTAAGAAATCAGAATAAGTGTTTATAATACACATAAAGAATATCTGAAAAGAAGTAATCATTAATGATTGATAAAGATGGCAAAAATTAATCTACAGAATTCCACGACAACATTGAACAAAACCTCTACTTTGGTATGCAACTTTTTTTTCATTCAATTGTTCCCCTCTCACAACTATATAAAGCAATATAAACCTAGTGATAAATTTTATCACTTCACGTCCGGCGAGTTGTTGGCAATCTTTGATCGGCTGCTTTTTATGAAGGTCGCACACGACCGCATGAACCACGCGCATTCTCACAGACAAGTTTCTATACATGCACAAATATTTTTACAAACATACTCATGCAGTTCTACATATATATTCGAATATAAAAGTGTGTGCGCCGCGTGCGCAAGACAACCATTCACACGAATGACGCGCGTGCGAATGTCATTCTTCACCGGGAGCTGTATAAATTTGTCTTCAACTTAACATATTAATTGTTGTTACTGTTGATCATTTTTTACTCCACCACCCAAAAAAAAACGTTCATGTTATTGGTAATTTAAAAAATGAAATGATATAAAAAATTTGTGAATAGAATTTCTAACGGAGTGGTCGTAGGTCGGTTATTTCAGAGAAATTTTAACCGGAAATTATCTTCTTATATGTATTTGTATATTCATCTTTGTATATATTGAGATATACATAGACAACTCTCGGGATCCCAACATTTTTTCGTTTTCTTTTTTGGAGCGCCGTGCGCGTCGAATTCCATATCTGATTGTTGTTATTATTATTGCTATCATCATCATCATTATTATTTTTCTCTTTCAGCTTTCACACCTACGATCAAGCGACCTTGAGAAAGTATCAGCATTTATGAGTAAAAATAATGTCTACGTAATTTTCGTTTTGCTTTATTCAATTTATTTTTATTTATTAATTTATGTATTTTTTATTTTTTTCCATTGCCCCTGATCCATTTGGAAGTTTAATTGATGCAACAGTCAGTGTGGTCTGTTGTATTTTTTTTATATAGGTCAGAATAATTTTCATAAATCTTATTGGAGTGGAAATAAGAATAAAAATGAGGAAGACGCAAAATAGTTGGAAAAAATTCATAATATTCGAATTATGTGTGAGACGCGGCTTTGTGTGAAACAAGGTAAGACACACCTTTTTTTACTGTCATACATACGTGAATACAAATACATATCCACTTGTGTATGTATATAAATAAATTATGACAGAGACGCGAGTGAAAACACTCGCAAACGTGTGACGTCTCAAACCAGTGTGTAAAGTACAGTTGCGAAAGGTAAAAAAAAAAGAATAATGTCGAATAACACATTCGTAAACTAAAATTTTCCATTTTGATATTGCTGATTTGTTGACGTAGTTGAAAAAAAAAGGAGAAGTAAATTCATTCACTTTTGCTGGATTTAATGTGTTTGATTTTATTATTTGCAAAAATACTCCGTATAAATTTACAGGCAACCGTTATATATGCCGCCAATGGCATTCCGAGAATATCGGACCGTCTCGACGCACGCGTTTGAAATAAATAAACCACAAAAAACTAATATATATATATATATATATATATATATAGTGGGAGGAGGAATAAATAGAAAAAGAAATTTGACGTATATAAAAAATAAGTTTTAGTTGAGAGATATAAAATCGCAAGAAACAAAATATGTTACTTTGTATATGTGAAGAGTGAAAGATCAGACAATTATTTGTTTCACTCGATTTATTTTTTGTTCGTGATTTTGTTGTATTTTTATTCTATTTTCTTTCTTTTTTCACCTTTTATATAAATCTACAGGATTCTAGAAGGCATTGGCATTTAATTGGTATTTTGTCTGAGAGCCTGACCCTGACATTTACGCCAATGCATTTTGCATGCCACGTCTCATATATATATATATATATATATACCTGATCACAACTTTAAGTTTCGTTCACAGTTGTAAATATTTTTTTATTACTCGTAAACAAAAAGTTTCATCATAATTTTATTATTCTATTGGTAAAGATTAATTTTCTTCTCATGTAATGAATTAATTTTTTATAATCACGAAAGTTTGTTAGATTTAATGCAAAAATTGAATAGTTTTTATTTTTTTTTTCATTGATTCAGTATGATGATGTTCAAGGATATGAATTATTAAATGGAACATGTGTGAATGCAACTTAACATTGGAGTGAAACCCAAAAAAAAAGGAACATTGACTCAGCAAACCATCAGCCATAACTAAATGGGATAAAAAAAAATTTTTGACATACAAAAAACGACCTCCTTTCGACCCCCTTCATTGTCGAAGAGGATTAACAATTTTATTTTATTTTTTTTATCACCTTCATTTATATTTATTCATTCATTTTATTTTTGTTCTTTCGTTTTTTTCAGAGTGACTTCATTCTCAAAAACAAAATTCATCTTGGAATTGAAGAGTGGCAAAAATACAGGTACAAATTTATAGAATAAACAATTTTATAAATATTAATTAGTTACAATATCAGTGGAGAAACGAGGAATAACATGATTGTACTTTGTTTCAGCGGTGATATTGGCTCACGTTATGAATTAAACGAACAAATTTAATCGAGCAATAATTGATTAGATAAACTTGAAGGCCGGACATTAAGCGTTCCATTAGTTTGCAATTTAATTCTTCATTAAGAATTCAAGAAGAAAAAAAGACTTTGCAAATACAATTAAAACGCAAATGTCTATATACAAACGCTTTAAGGTAATAAAATTATTTGTAAACGTGAATATAAGAGCGACATCGAAAATATTCCGTTACATTACGCCGATCAGTTCCCTTAAAAATGAGCACAACGAAAAACGTTTGTATCATTGCGAGGCGAACACGAATAACTGCGGAGGTGAAGACGAGGAAAAAGGTGGATCCAAAGCGAAGTGGGACGGGGGTTTAGTAAAATCCCCGTTGTGTTTAAAAATAAATATCAGGTACACGCGATTTGTGTGTGCCTCACGATATCGATAAATATACCGAATAATTTATAAGCAAAATGTTTCAATTTTTTAAACAAACAAAAAAGAATGAATCAAAAAAAAGTTTTGTCATCCGGAAAATTTCCATACGCGCAATCTCAATTTATTTATAATAAACTATTATCAATAGATATAATAAGTGCATATAAATGTGTATAATATTATCAAAAACATTATTTTAGATGGTATATAAATGTGCAACGTCGTATAAAGCGCGCGCGTATACGACTACGTCTTGGCGGGAATTTAAAATGTGGGCGTATGAAGCGCGTTAAATTTTTTTTCTTATTTTGCTCTTTAACATGGCCCCCTCTTCTACATACATACATACATATATATATATATATATGTATATATCTGCATATATGTTTTTCGCTTTTTTTCTTCTCTGTACTTGGAGTCCTGTAACACGTTCATCGGGATCAATGACACTCCCTGAGGGATATTCTTACGAGCATCATCCTCGTGTGCGACCTACGCCGCTATCATGTTGAAAATTCCAAACCACCTTCTTCCTCTCCGACGCAGCAGGACCTACCGGTTTCTATTTATATACACGCGCGCCGATGCACACACAACGTTCATATACCTTTTCGCACCGTGCACGAAGCGCTCAAACTTTTGCGTGTGTGAGTGCTTTATACCGACCAATCTTCTGATTATGATGATGACCTTCCCAGGTCTCGACTGCAAACATATCATCTATATAATCCCGGCTGGCCAATTATATTTTAATTGTGCGACGTTAATTATAATATTTTTATATTGTTTAAATTGCTGGAGTTCTTTATTTATAACACATGAATAGCATTGAGTGTTTTTTTTTTCTTCTGGATTGAATTCTAATGATTCATTAAATATTCATGTGATTATTTATTTGGTTTTCAATTTAGAAATCGATTTTTTGAATTTGGTGATAGAATTTGACTTTGCCGACAGTTGATCATTCATTTGGATCGATAAGGCAGGAAATATATTGTGATGCGATTCTAACCTCAAAAAATCTCGGATTGAAAATGTGAATTTGCGCGCGCAGTACACTTTGACGATAGTCAAATTCAAATTAAAAAGTTTCATTTACAGGTGTGAAACAAACACAATTTTGTTTATTTCAGCAAAGCATATATATATTTATAAAATATAAACATATACTTAATGATGAACATATCTCCACATCCATATCTTCATGGTTATATTATACATATTTACATAATTTAATTAATATTAATATATAGATAGAATAAATAAAATATAAGTCGGTTTACATATCAATATTTCTGAGGCGCGTGGAAGACGTATGATATTTTGCATCATCAAATACCAATTCTCGTTTTTCCGGTTCAATTCGGTCAGTTTTGTGGAGCAATTTAAAACTACCTGTGCCTACTGTAGCAGGAATACCCATAATAATAGACTCTGAAACACCACAAATACTGTCAGTCTGTCCATAATACGCCGCGTCGAATAAATGATCGGCTGTTTTTTCAAACGATGCTAAATTCAAAACAGACTCTTTCATTTTTGCTAAACCATTTCGGGTGATACCAAGTACTTCACCTCTACTTGTCATCAAATCGGCAACCAACATTGCGTGCCTTCTATCAATACTCATCCCGTGATGTACCATTACAGATTGAATTTCACGCATAATTGTTGCACGCGCCGCTTCAATACCCAACGTTTTGAACACTTCAATGGTATTATTGGATGTAGTTTTTGTACCGAGAACACCACGAGTTGCCATAACCTCTCGCATATTGTCACCTTCAACGAAAAGTTTGTATGTCTTTCTACCTGACGAATCATTATTCTGTATAACAGCTCGAGTCACTTCCTGAAGACCTTTAATAACAACATTGGGCACAGCCTCTTTCAAAATACTCAATCCATGATTTAAACTGTATTTTTGTCCATCTGGATTGACTGTAAGTATTGATTCACTACGTACATTAACGCGTTTCGGGTTTAATTTTAATTTCGATGTGCACAATGAATATCGTATTGAATGTATATCTACTTCCAATTTTAATAAGTTGATACGATCAATGTCTAATTTAATGAGCAGGAAACAATCGTCAGGTAGATAAACCTCTTCTATGTACTCGGTTACTTCGCCTAATGTTGTTTTTTCGATTCTTCCTTTCACACGACGAGCGAATTCCGCATCACCGTCATCTTCTAATGATGTCTCGATTATAGGTGTACTAATTTTTGAACTAGCATCGATAATTTCTTTTATTCGCGGCACACCCAAAGTGATATTCATCGAGGCTACACCAGCAAAATGAAAAGTTTTGAGTGTCATTTGAGTACCGGGTTCACCAATACTTTGAGCTGCCAATGCACCTACCGCCGTGCCTGGTTCAATCTTTGCTCTCATGAATTTTTCTTTACATGTATGAATAAATTCGACTAATTGCGATACAGTAACTCGCTGTAATTTCTTAGCAATCACTGGATTTGTTTGTGATTTACGTGTTTCAACAATTGATTTTGCTATATCTTTTATGAATTGTGTCAACTCTTCTTTAAATTCATCACTGAAACACGAATACTCATCTGTCTTGAGTAATTCATTCGTTGCGGTGATTAAATTAGCACCATCTAAAGATTCCTCATTTTTATACGGCGATTTAGCTCGTACATGGTCAAATGTTTTTTCATAATTAACTGGACAATCTTTTCCTTCCATGTAAGCTGGATCCAGTCCATCACCACCGTAAACAATTTGTACAATGCCTCCAACGGAATTTCTCACTGTCATATCATAATGCAAACACAAATCCTCTAAACTTTTTACTAATCTACGTTGCATATATCCAGTCTCTGCAGTTTTTACTGCGGTATCAACAAGACCTTCACGACCACCAATGGTGTGAAAGAAAAATTCTGTTGGTGTCAATCCAGAATAAAATGAATTCTCAACAAAACCTTTTGCTTCTGGAGTCTTTGAATGACGTTCGAAGTGCGGTAATGTACGATCTTCAAAACCATTTGGTACACGATGACCACTGATAACTTGTTGACCGACACAAGCAATCATTTGTGAGATGTTGATGCGACTTCCCTTACTGCCACATGTCGCCATTATCAGTGGACTGTTGCTAGGATGAAGTTCTTTAAAACAAACATCACCCGCGTGACTACGAATCGCTGATAATTCACCAATCATCATTGATTCAAGTGTTTCTTCGGGTGAGCAACCGGGCTGACATTCTAAACGACCGTTCTTCATTTTCTCAATATATTCCTCACATTTACTATATCCAGAATCGAGCAATTTTTGTTTAGCTTGTAACAAACCTTTACTTGGTGCCACATCACCAATTCCAATAGAGAAACCTCGATTCATCAGAAAATAACTTGCCATCTTTCCCAATCTCCACATCGCAACTGTTGCAGCGTCCTCACCCCAATCACTAAGAAGTACGTAGAATATATTTTGTTTTGATCCTGAGCCGAGTGTTGATTTATCCATTACACCAGATAATAATTCTGAATTACGTATCACAACAACTGAATCTTCAGGGCAAAGTTCTCGTGAATTTGCACTTAATTTTCCTTTAGTTTTCAAGTTGGCTAATATTTTACAAGACTTATTTGGTCGCAATATCAATCCGAATATTTGCTTTCCAGTCCATAATTGTCTGGGCTTCAGAATCGTTGGTGTTGGTAGATCAATTGCCAAATTAGTGTCAGTATCAGCAAGAAGACAGCTTGCTAATTGACACACCTGACTCTTAGTCAAAAAGTTGTCCTTCATTGTAAGTAAATATCCACCAGTTATAAAATCTTGCGTTGCAGCAATCAACAATTCACCATTACGTGGTGTTACCAAATTTGACTTGTTTCCCATTAATATTAAAGCTTCAGCGCGCGCCTCTTCAGTTTGTGGTAAATGCAAATTCATTTCATCACCATCAAAATCCGCATTGTATGGCGTACAAACGCACTCATTAAATCGGAAAGTTCTGTGCTCCAATACTTTTGCTTTATGCGCCATGATACTTAATTTATGCAGTGACGGTTGACGATTGAAAAGTACAATATCGTTATCATGCAAATGTCGTTCAACAATATCGCCGTATTGTAAGTTTTGCGCAACTTTTCGTCTGTTTCCATATCGAAGGAATATTTTAAAAGGCATCGCAGCATCACTGGATTCTCGTTTTCTTGGTTGAACATAATTAGCACCCGGATGAACATCCGGTCCATTAATAATTAATTTACGCATTAATTCAATATTGGAAGGATTGACACGATCAGGGAAAGTGAGAATTTTCGCGACATGAATTGGTACACCAACTTGTTCAATTCGTAAATTTGGATCTGGTGAAATAACAGTTCTACTGGTAAAATCAACACGTTTTCCTGATAAATTTCCACGGAAACGACCCTGTTTACCCTTCAATCGTTGTATTAAACCACGTCCACACTTCTGATTAGGTGGCTGGAAACAGAATATGAATGTGTGTTCACTAAATTATGTACTAAAATAAATGATATTGATAACGACGATAGATTCTATCGTAATAATTACCACCATGTCCTTGGGAATACCAGACATCTCGCTGTTGAAATAAAGAGCACAATGTAACTGAAGATATTCACAGAGCTCATCATATTTTCCTATACGGAGACCTTTTCGTTTCTCTGTTTGAATAGCACCATTAAACAGTAATATTCTCGATATTTGCATTGTTAAACTGTCTTCATTTGTTCCAGCTTTAAAATCGGATACTACACTTGGTCGTATGCAATTTGGTGGTATAGGAATTCGTGTTAGTATCAAATCTTTTGGTAAACTACAATTCGGATTCATCAACAGTAAAGGTACTTCTGATATTGGTATTTGTTCAAGAATCCTCAAAACCTACAAACGATAATGAATTTAGGTATCGATAATTAGTAACATTATGGAATAACGTCAGGGAAAGATATCTGACGAGTAGATTTACGCTTTGTCACAGACATTCTCAAAAAGCGATTGTGTATCAATTTTTGTCCAACATTTCATGGCCATATAATAGTTCTCAATGAAAATTGGCTTTTCCTTATTAGTAATGAGAAAAGTTAATTGAACTTACTTCGGTGGGAGTTAATACAGTTATTAAACCGCTTTGAAGTAAACCTTCAGTATCTTTGATGTCTTTAAGCGCATCAGTGTATTCGGCTAATTTTTCCTGAACAATAGGATCAGTTTTTTTTTTAGATCTGTATTTTTCATGGATAATCTTGAGAATACCAGTTTTCTTGACTGCTCCATTGAGCTCCTTACAGTTTGGACACGTTGTCATTTTTTTTGCTTTCTCTAAAATTTGTTTTTTCAATGCTTTTCGATTTAAATATGTCATGTTTGGATTGTGAACTCGTTGCAGGAACATATTCTTGTCCTTCTCTGATAACATTACATGAGAACATTTCTACAGAGGAAAAAATACATTTTCATTTCAATCCACATAACAGACAAATTGCATTAGGAATTATATGACTTCGAAATAATACCTTGCAAATAGACTGTAATATTGATATAACTGATCTAAAATATCCAACGTGATAAACTGGTATTTCTAAATCTATGTATCCAAAGTGTCCTACACATTCATTCAGATTTTTCTCACACGTTGAGCAATTCGCATCCTTGGAAGATATCCCCTAAAATAAGGAAACAACAATTTCATTCCTCATCAAAATAAATATTCTTATACTCTTAGGAATGGAGATATTCATTATTTCTTTACCATCCTGCGATCCAGGGGTCCATACGACCGAGGTGTACGTTGCTTATCCTGATTGTATAGATCATTTGTAATAAGTTGAACGTGAGCTTGACGCTCAATATTGTGGTGACTGTCCACAGTGAACGAGACATGAGAACTGAAACAAAAAATGATTAAAGAAATCTGCAAACGTGCATCACATGATCGTTAATAAATAGCAAAAATCGGTGTGATTTCAGGCCTATTATTTTTCATTAAAGCATGGAATATAAATTTATAATGGGGAACAATTTAAAAAGTGTTGGAGTGCAGGATAAAGGCAAGAATTTTTCTGTATTGATTCTTCATTTAATTATCGACTTAACCTCAAAATAGTCGGCAATATGCCTTTATATTCATACGTATACACGTACGTAGTGGGCAACAGAGGAAAAAATAGGTACTCACACTTTTTTAGCAATGTCGCTTTCACGATATTGTTCTTTAACCATTTTTTTTATGGAAGATTCATTCGACATGATTGCCGGTACGTTTTATCGATGAAATGCAGGAAAAATTGTCACTGCCAACACGTGGTTGAGTACGCCTATTGCATCATGGGTGTGTGCACACGCATGTGCTCTCTCATTACGATGTGTGGCCGACTGTGTCCCCTACTGTCCTTTACTGTCTATTCAACTGCTCGCAGCCAATGAATGAGGTTTAAGAAAGAAAAAAAAAAATTTAATTTAAATAATTTCGAAGATTTTTGTTTTCATTTGCAGTCGGTAAGTTACCTGCCAGTCGATAAGAGAGGCATTTTTGTGAGTTTAGGATTCTAACCTGAAACAATATTGGATTTTTTAGGGAATTTTAAATAATGGATTCAATAGAGGATGGATTATGAGAACATTAGTTTATTATCACAGTCTGTAATTCATTCGCAATTTTGACTCGAAACAGGAAATGAGAGATCAAAGAATGACCAAGGAAATAAGGATTGGAGGAATGTAGTGGAAATGACGGATCGGACCAATCAGATTACTGCGTTTTATGCGATTCTCAACTGCAGTTACATGTAAATAATAATTTGAGTAATATTTGAAGTTATTGCTGTTAGTCAAGATACATTAATATCAATTCATGTGAATTTAATGTAAATTCATCAATTCACATTCAATTTTACTCTACTTCATATAAAACTTTTCACTCATTATTTTCTCACATTTTTCACGTTACTTTGATCGACCTTATTGCAGTACCGATACTCCGAATCTAAGACGACCAATCGAATTGACTAAGCCGACACGATTTGACTTGATAGAAATAAAAACATTGTAAATAGAACTTAAATTCTTTGTTATCTTACAACGTAAGAACGAATGCATTCTCCGTGTTACTGAGAATTTTGGGAGTTCATTATTATATTGAAATTTGTTTACAACAATGGCTGAAGTAACCAAAATATTCAGTTCTTTTCAGGATTATTTAAATAATGAACAAGAAACACGCGAGGTGAGATACAATATTACATATAACAATGAAAATTTATGACTACATGGTAATTTATTGGTTTTACGCTGTAAATTATTTTGAGGTTAATGTTTGTTGACAAAATAAAGTAAACAAAAGAGCATGATTAAATTTTTTCTTATAATTTAAATAATGAAACGAATATTTGTCTTATAACGAATTTTTCCTTATTAAGGAGATTCGTGTAATTGTAAGAAAAATTGAGAAGAGTGCCCGTGATATTTTGATGATTCTTCAAAATATACACAATGAGAATTCAATGGAGGAAAACATAAGTAAACAAAAGAATAATATTATTTTTCCGAGAATATAAAATGAAGAATTTTTTGTATAACATAAGAACTTTGTTTATGATATTAATTGATATTTGCAGTTGTTTCTCAATATTGTGCACAAGCAAGGGAACATTTTAAAAGTGTTCGTGAACACTATGCTGAGCTAGCTGGAGTAGTGCCGAAAGATCAATATTATAGATTCCATGATCAATGGCGCTATGTGACACAGAGATTGTGTTTCCTTGCTTCTTTGATTGTATATCTTGAGGTGAAAGTTCTTGTGACGAAAGAAACTGTTGCAGAATTTCTTGGAGGTAATATTTTCTTGATCAATTTGATAAATATGGTATGAAGAATTATTTGTTCTTTTGATTATTGAATTTATATTGTTACTTGCAGTGAAAAACACTCGTCACGAAGGATTCCATCTCGATGTTGAAGAGTTTTTGATGGGTTTACTAGAATTATCAGCAGAATTGAGCCGTTTTGCTGTTAATAGTGTCACATCTGGTGATTACAATCGACCAATTGAAATTGCACGTTTTGTGAATGAGCTAAACGCCGGATTTCGTTTGTTAAATCTTAAAAATGATAATTTACGTAAACGATTTGATGCATTGAAATATGACGTGAAAAAAATCGAAGAGGTTGTTTATGACTTGAGCATTCGGGGCTTGAAACCAACAACTCAGCCCAGCCCTGAAGCTCAATAAATATATTCAAATATTTTTGTGTTTTTCTTCCACCATTTGATATTTATAAAGTTTTTGTATGATGCATAAAAGCATTTATAACGACAGCAATATAAGTGGTGGTTCTTGGACGTATAATTACATTGTCGTATTATAAAAATGTGCTCCGCGATGCAGGATCAAAAAAGATAAAGTACTAAGGAGAAATTTATTTATTGCAACATTTACAACAACGTTCAAGTGAGTGAGTAATGACCAACGCCAATATTATTTCTAACTCATTGAATAATAACATGGTCACTTACGAACGAGAATAACACTAACAGGATGAGTTTTTGATACATAAAAAATAAGGAAACCATAAACTTGTCATAATTCTTATATAAAATATGATTATTCAATTTATGAATACATAAAAACATTCGATCTACCATATTTCTTTTCTTTTCATGTATAACCACATCATTGATCAATTTACATAAATTCAAATGACTGGTTTAACTCGGTCAGAATATTCGAGAGTCGTAAAAATTGTCAGTTGGATCCCCAATTGGCAGGTGTTACGGACAATTAGCCAAAGTTCAGTATGCATCCCGGGCCAACTGAACTCCCATTATATACAATATGAAAAAATTCCCGCCAAAATTGTACCAAATGTTCTAAAGTGACGGTGGAGTTGAAAAAACCGCTCTATCTACACCAACTTCTGTTTTTTGTGACGCTCAAATAAGGCGTTGCTGTGTTCCTTGTTAACCAATCCCATCACTGCGCTCTGCGCAATTTCCTTTTCTGATTGGCCACCTATATTTCAGTCGTATAACAGACTTCTCCCCATAAAACTATTACCAAACTCAACCACCGCAAGCTGATGGCGCTCCATTCTATTTTTAAAAACATTTCATTCTCTCTCACGAGCTTGCATACACCGCCACTGAATCAAACACGCCAATCTTGGTTAGCTGACTTGTTCATCGTGGGTTAAATGGCTGTGCGTCGGCCATGATGGCTTTGACCAGGGACCGTGTCACGCAAACATGTATTCGCAGTGATATATCTTGTTTGGTGAATGAGTGAGGGTGTTTAGCTGCAATGGCAGATAAACGATGAGGCCCTGAGCACTCATCGCGGCGGGTGTTGAGGCCTTGAGGTGGTGCCTCAAGACGGGCCCCGGAAGAGGAACAAGAGGGCCAAGCACGCCCCGGGCACCCCCCTGGCACATTCGCGCACACATCCATATACTACTACCAACACAAGAAGAGAGACGAGAGACACACTGCAACCACGATACGAACAGAGAACGAAAGAAAGAGAAAGTAAGATAGAGGGCCCTCTGTGTGGTTAATAAAAGAGTGAGAGAGATAGCACGAGCGCGCCAAGGGGCTGCAAATATATATACATATATATATATAGAGGAACTGAGTATTGAGAGATTACAAACACGGTGGACGGGTTTACTATTGAGAGAGTGGTAGCGCGGGCGTCGAGGCGTGTGTTTTTGAGTTTGGCTGGCATAACTAGTCCGTTTGCACATTACGCTCACAGCACGCATTCAGGATGAGCAAGCTGTCGTTCAGGGCGAGGGCCCTGGACGCGTCAAAACCAATGCCAATATTTATGGCGGAGGAGCTACCAGACTTGCCGGATTATTCGGCGATAAATCGTGCCGTACCACAAATGCCAAGTGGAATGACGAAGGAGGAGGAATGTGTGAGTAATGTTAATTTTGTTGGAACACAAGTTGAAAGCTACAGCATGTTTTCCATAGTCCGCCATTTTGAACGTGGCTGACTATGATATTGTAAACAACCGACAGATGGCGGACACGCGCCTTTTTTTTATTATTTTTGTTTATGATGATAATTTTTTGGTTATTTGAGTTATTTAGAGATTTTATTTTAGGGTTGTTATTTAGGTTGAGGTTGGTTATTGGGGATGTCGCGGTTTGTTGCGGGGGAATGGGATAATTTGGGGATTATTTTGAGGTTATGGTTAGGGGAATTACCGGTGTTTTTCATTAGTTTGTTTAGAGAGAATATTCCTATTGTTGTTTTTGTTTTTGTGTCAATTATGATGAATGATTTTTTTTTTTTTTATTATAGAATAATGTTTTGGGGTTATGATAAAAGATTTTCAGAAAATTGTTGGGCCTGTTATTTACATTTGTTGAAAAACTACTTTTGATTGTTATTCTTCGTTATTGCAGAAATTAAGCGTGAATTTTTGCTTTATTTATTGTTTTGTTGAGGATAATGGTTTGAAGTTATGGTTGGAGATCAAGGAAAAGACTGACAATGTTTTGTTCACTTGTTTAATAACAATTATTAGCTTTGCTCCGTATATTTTTCTACCATTTAGTTAGAAGTTCGGATTGAGAAAATTATCAAACTTCATATACTTTCTTTTCATTTATGATGGTATCTTAATTGTTATTTTGTGCTCAGAAACTCAATGATATTGAAAACATTATTTATATTCTCGATTGTTTGATGGGGAATTATATTTTTAGTATACTCAGTTGATCTTGAAGCAATGAGACATGTTTGTTCGCCTCATCTGTTTCTGCTTATTTTTCTGAACTTTCTGTGTACTGAAAAGTCTGAATGAGTCGTCGAGTTCTTTTATTCATATCGGTGGAATGAAATTCCTGAGCTTATTATCACGGATTCCGTGACAATTAATCATCCGTTTTCTGTCTGTTAATCATTGAAATATCCATAATGTTAAATTTACTCGTTGGTAAGTGGATAAAAATGTTCATATATTGTCGGGGTATGACTAAACACTTCATAAAAACACTGAATGTTTGTCTTATTCATGATAACGAATTTCCAATTAATTTCTATTTCAATTTGTATTCTTTACTGTCTGTAGTTTTATATTGAAGACCAAATCTATTTTTAAATTTGAAATTGTACAGGAACACCATCTTCAAAGGGCAATATGCGCGGGTTTAATCATTCCCACTCCGGAGGTGACAGATTTGACGGATGTAGAGGCTTACGACAAGATTTATCCTGCCGATTACAAGTTACCTCGACAACTAATCCACATGCAACGTAAGTGAACGAAATATACAACGTCTACAGATTAATTTGTAATGTAAAAGAATTATTAATGTATCAATTGCACTGAAAACATCCGCTATTAATCTAATTATATCAATCCATTCACAGCATTTGCAATGGAACAGGATATTCCTGATTACGATATGGACTCCGATGATGAAAAATTTGTTGGAATTCAAAGTAGAAAAATGGACCTGACACCATTGCAATTCGAGGAGATGATGGATAGACTGGAAAAAAGTTGTGGCCAAACAGTCACTACTATAAACGAAGCGAAAGCTTTATTAAAAGAAGATGACGATTTAATCATTGCGGTTTATGATTTTTGGCTCAACAAACGATTAAGATTAGTGAGTTTCTTTCATTTTTCGAATCAATTTAATACACAAGTTTATTAATTGATTGGATGAATTGAATCAATATGTATTTTACAAATAGAAACTTCCACTACAAGCCACCGTGAAGACTGATCATCGTGGTGGTTCAGCTGCTGGTGATCCCTACCTTGCATTTAGACGAATAACAGAGAAAATGCAAACACGAAAAAATCGTAAAAACGATGAAACAAGTTATGAAAAGATGTTGAAATTACGAAGGGATCTCAGTAGAGCAGTGACGCTATTAGAATTGGTTAAACGACGTGAGAAAACGAAACGGGAGCATCTTCATCTGACCATTGAGGTTTATGAGAAGAGGTTGGTTTTATCTTCATTTTTGCAAGCAGAATATTCTGATTCTTTGAGAATATTTTATCGTTTCCCCATATTCAATTCACCAACGTTGATATAATTATGTGAATGAATTTCAGATATCAAGCGGAAGATTTCAGTGGCCAAATACTCTCCGAAGTCTCAGCATTGAAAACAACTCGTCCAGCATTTGCACCTCTATTCACAAATCAATTTGGTGTTCATCAAAATTGGGCAAACAAAGTTTCGTCAAAGGTGAAAGTCGAAATGATTTAAAGAATATTCAGCTATCTCATTGAAAAGGCGTTTTAAACGAATAGATGTGACTGTATTATTTATTTTGTTTTGATTGTACTATAGGATGATGTTTTGCCGAGAAAGGAAAAACGACAGTACAAAAAGCGAAAACACAAATTGGATGGACGTTCCAGTGGATTAGATGAAAGTGGTTTGCGTAGTGGAACAACAACAGGTAGTGGAAGTAGAAGTGCACGTTCTGGAGTTATTGGAAGTGGGCTGGACCCGCTGGTCAGTTCAGACGACGATAATCCATTTCCACATACCCAAATGTCAATGGCTGCAGAACGTGATGAAGAAGACACTGCCGACGAAGGTCCATTTGCGTTTAGGCGAAATCGTTATTGCAATTATCTACCACCTGTATCAGGTGGATTTGGTAATTGGCCATGGTGTGAAAGAGATGAAGGTGGTATTGCCGACAAGAGATATAGGTTCGCGTTAACGAGCATTAGTAAACCTACGCCAAGATGTATTGGTCTTGCACGACGGAGACTTGGTCGTGGTGGCAGGTGAGTTTTCATTTGATCGAAAGACTCATTTATCTCATTTCATGAACAATCCGCACAATTTATTGCGGTCCAAAAAATACTGGGCATTACAGACTTACTGACTTATTTATTCTGTGCATTTCTGTTTTACAGGGTGATATTGGATCGTTGTCCAAGCAGTATGGATGACATTTGGTCGTCGCTGGATTTCACAATACACGAGTCACAACCAGAACAAATTGATCCAACGGCAACAGCCACCACCACCACCACTGCAAACACCACCGTCAAAAAAGAATGGTATATAAACCGAAAATACCATCGACAACTAAACAAAGAAAATTATGTTACTGTTCTAAAAAATGAAATTAACTATTCAACAGGTTACACTTCCGACCAAAGACACCACCGGTCTCAGAACACGCAGCTAATGACGATGGCGCTAGTAATTGTGGCTGGGGCATGAGTAACAGTAGCAGCAGTGATGATTCGGAAACAGAATTAATAGACTCAATATCAACTACACGTACTCAACCAATGCCCTATCCATTTCCATCAGAAGCCACGTCATTGTGCGTTGACATTGAGCCAGATCGACTTGGTGATGAAGCGCCATTTACCTCGGAATTCAATATCTCGGATTATTTTTCCGTTGATACATTAAATGACTTTGATCTCGGTTTAACGTCAATAACCGATGATACAATAGCAACAACACCAATAACCACAGCAGCAACAACAATATTAGGCAGTTCGCGCTTCCAAGTTACCCCATTAAGTAGCCATGTGTTCTCATGTCGCAATCAGTGTAGTGGTGTTGTTGGTAGTGGTAATAGTGGCGGTGGTAGTGGTGGTAGTGGTGGTGGTAAAAGTGTAAATAATTCGTCATTATCAACCTTAAGCAATTCGTCATCTTCCTTATCAACATTATCGTCATCCTCATCAACAATAATACTTCCATCATCATCACAAACATCAACAACATCAAGCAATCAAAGTGTGGATATTAGTGGAGTTAATAGTCCTATGAAACAATTGAATAATCAACAAAATTTTCATCAACATCATCATAATCAACAAAGACTATTCATGAATAGCAGTGGTGGTGTTGGTGGTAGTGCTTCAGCCGCGTCAATATTATCGAAATCATTGACTAGTCCAACAAGCAGAAGTGCAACAAGCAATGTGCGCGTTACTGGTGTGACGAACTTTGGTAATGGCCATCAAAATGGTCCGTCCAGCCATATTCACACAAATAGTCTTGTTATTGGTAATAATCCAGTGATACAAAATAGCACTGGCGCTGGACATTTGGCTAATAGTCAATCGACGATAATATTGCCGCAAAAGCACTCTACAAGTCTGCTGCCCGGTCTAATTGCGCAAAGTAAACTCGCAAGCATTGCGAGACAACAGCAGCAACATCAGCAACAACAAATGCAAGCACAACCGCAACAATTGCAAACACAGCAACAGCAACAGATGGCAACGTCCGGGGAAATTACGCTTAATAGTAATAGGTGAGAAATAATTATTAATTATTGATTTTGTTCCACCGCTCCGTCAACGCTTCTTTGTTTTATCTTCATATGTTCTTGTCATGACATTTTATTTAATAATTTGAATATTTGTTTTCGATACATAATCACATCGGAATAATTTTAGTGAGATGGAGGTCGATGGGGTTGAGGGATCGCCGTGCGAGAGTAAACCACAGCAGCAGCAACTAGTGCGGGCAAATAAAACGAATTCACTCGCGATGGAAGTGACATGATGCCTGCTGTCGGCACCCCCGTTGCCACTGTCACGTCACTGGGGGATTCGCTAACCATTTTTTAATCTTCAAAATGCGACTCGTTCACACAATTACATATATGAAGGATGCAAATATATATAAATAATTATGGTTGTTTGTTAACACCATACGGTTACGAGAAAGGAATGAAAGAAATGAAAACAAGCTCATCTTCGTTTCGCCGTCACGTTAAAAATGAAGAAACAACACACACGAATCAATTATGCTTGAAAAGTTATAAAAACTCGAACGATTATATGAATAATATAAGAACAAAAGGAAAAAAAAATTGGAACACGACGCGATTGAATTCAATTCGTCTGTATAAATGTTGTGTGCGTGTGCGCGTGTGTGTATGACTGTGTGTCAAAAGTCTATCTGATTTCAACGAATTTAAGTGATATCCTGTGGTTCATGTGTAAATGAAACTAAAAAAACAAACAAAAAGAAAAATACTCTACCAAGAGTAATTTTAAATGACATAATTTTCTTTTTTTCTGTCCTTCTGACGCAATGAAGAAGTTTTTTTTTCTATAATGGACAGAAGAAAACTGTGTATTAACATTGCAAAAACACATAAAGTCAACGATTGTATGAATTCTTTTTTTTTTCCTTTTCTACTTTTGAATTGTCGATATGTCACTCGCGACGATTATTTGAACGAATGGAAGTTTTCATTTCCGATTATAAATATTATTTATTATTATTACTATTATTGTATATTGGTTCAAAATTTCATACTGAATTTTTTTTACAACAAAACAATGATTCGAAGATATATTATGTTCGTTTCGTGAAATTTTCGGGAAATTATGGAGAAGCGAAAAAGTTATGGTGGGAAGAAAAATTAAATAATAATTTTTGCAGGGTGGGTGAAAAGGAGATAAAGTACTGTAAGATAAATTGTGGACTATTGGGCAATGAAAGAAGAATTCATTGTTCAATTTAATTGGTAATATCATTAAAATAGAAAAGCGTGAATAATTCAATATTATTTCATTGAAGTCGTCTCATTGTTTTATTAATATACTTTCTTCTTTTTTTTCACCTATATTTTATTTATCCCCTTGGAATAAATATTTCACATTCAAATGTAAAAATCAACTTTGAAAATTGTTGCCAACAATCGGGACTGCATTGGAGTCTGGTGAAAGTTAAAAAAACATAAAACAATGGATAATATATATATTCAATAATTGAAACAAAGAGACTTGAACTCAAACTCGTTTTAAGTTTCATTTAATAGACACAAAACGATGAAAGAAACAGCGAAAAATGAGTGGTTGAGTGTGTTGTAATTTTAACATGAGGAAGAATACGAGGTTGGAAGAAATAATAAACCAGAGAACTAGTGAAATATGGAAATACTAAAAGAATGTGCACGACCAAAATATATATGAGAAGAACTTGGGGGGAATAAAAAAAATGGAAAAAGTGAGTAATGAGAGCAGAGCAAAATCCCGGCGGTGGAATAAAGTCAGACATACAATGAGAGCAAGCAAACGAAGAAGAAATATTTAGCGAGATAGAAGAATGGACATAATATTTGCGATTAAGAAAAAGGAAGGAAGCGAAAAAATGATGAAAAAAAAAAAGCCTTGTAAATATAAAAATAATTACGCTTATTGTATCACTTATTTTTAGGCAATTTAATTAAATAAATGTAATTAAATGTTGTTGTGGTAGGTGCACAGCGATGTGTAAGAAAAACTATGACTAATTCGAGAAAAAAAAAACATAAAACAAAAAACGAAAAAAGAAAAAAAAATGATAAATAATAATAATAATACATTTTAGGAAAAAGTAATAAAGAAATTTTATCCTGGATAGACAAATTATCATTTTATTTTTTTAATCAAGGAAAACTTTTGTTCTCTTGGGTTTTTTTTTTTCACTTTCATCTTTTGTGTACTTTGTGAAAGTAATTCTTTCAATGGCTTTTTTTCATAAATTCTTTTTCTTTTCTTTCATTTATTAACTCTCTACACATTAATATGTAGACATATTTATTTATACACAAAAATATATAAATATTTATGTGCATAAATAAATTTGTATTGTGAAAATTGTCACGTACCAAAAACTAGTCACAAATTAATTGGAAATAAAATGTTTAAAAAAAATGATAGAACAAAAAAAAACGATCATGATAACGTCGAATATGATTAATAGAAAAAATAATAATAATAAAAATAAAAAACAAATGAAAAAAACAAAAAAATGGAAAGGATCAAAGACTGAGTTTTGAATATATACATTAAACAAACAAAAATGAATAAAAATACTTCTTCGAATGTTTCGCGCCATTTTCTTCAGTTCTACAGTGGCGCTGTCTTTCATCAGCATGATGAACTACATCCATCTTGTTTTATTTTTCTTCCCTTTATATACATAATATATATATATATATGTATATGGTATTATTTGAAATTGAGAATTGTCACGACAAAAGTTTATTCCAATTGCCCAACTTAATTATTATTTACTCAACATCATGGACAATTATTTTATTCTGTATACAAATATTTCGAAAATTTATGAATCAATAATGTAGAAAAATAAATGGTGAGAGCAAAAAATGATGTAGATAAAAATTTGCAGAAGTATAAGAGAGAGAGGTTTATCGTGTACAATAATTTGATATCTCACGTGAGGTTTAAAGTGCAATGAGATTTTTTTCTCTTTAATATTTTAATTTTAATTTGTTCCTCTTTATCAATTTATGATTTTTACGTTGGAATTCATGCGTGTCTCATTGCGATTGAATAATTAATTATAAGATAAATGACGTAGATGATAATTTTTAATTAGGAATTTAAGCCGTATCAATGCAAATTTTTTCAATGTGAGTTATGAGATGTAATAGGGCGTTCATTATATATTAAATTGAAAGAAGAGTAATTATTAAAAAAACATGGGCTTAATGAAGAATAAAAGAATAAAATAATTCATCAGAATTGTAGAAACAATTTTTTGGCATTAAAAATTGAAAAGTAAAATTTTTCGGTGAATTTTATGAATGAATAAATAAACAAATAATTAAACAAATAAATAAATACATGACTAATAACAGCTTGTGTCCGTCTTTCCGTCGATAACTTAATTGAGATCAAGTTAAATATAAATTTAAAATGAATGAACAGAAAAAAAATTAATTAATGTAATGAATTTAAATAAAAAAAAACGAACAAAATGAAAATATTATAATGTGATTAATTAAATAATTCGCAGTTATGTGATTAATTATTTAAATAATATATCATTATGCGTAACGAGATTATTCGTTAATTAATCTACAGTGTGAATGTTTGTGTGATTTGTCTGACTGCGTGTGACGTTTGTGTGTGTGTGTGTGTGTGTAAATAGCGAGTCAATTTACGGGTCGAATTTTGACATTAAACTACCAAGTACTGAATTACATAAATTAATAACGAGAAAATGGAAAGAGAAAAAGGAAAATTTTAAATTCAATTATAATTTGTGAAATGATAAAAAAAAAAGAAAAGTCATTGGAAATATAGAAAGAAAATATTTGCTAAATTAAAGAGCAGACAATTTACATTGAAATTATGAAAATATTCATTGTAAATATATACAAACTTATAAATATTCAAATGAAAATTAATATAATTTGAAACATTCCATTGTGAATGTTACTTACAAGAAACAAAAATAAGAAGAAAAAAAAAATATCTACAGAAATAAACTTCAAAATATATTGGATGAGAATGGAAAAATTGGGGGAAAAAAAGGGAAGTAAATAAAAAAAATTATGACAAATGCAGAAAATAATTCTGAAATTTTGGAAAAAAAAAACATTTTTAAAAGTACCACTGAGCAAGCCACAGTTATTACGATATATATATATATATATAGATGCGTTTGAAAATACAATTTTTTCTTTCGAATGTGATATAATTGATATTTAATAATAAATATAGTAATAACAACAATAATATTCATAATAATCATAATTAGGTGAGTGATGAGAAAGAGTGATATATACGTAGTTTGAATGTTTTTTTTTCTCCTGCGAAATGTATCCCACTCATTGATGAAAATTAACAAAAACTAGAAAGGATAAAACAGAAAAAAATTAACAAACATGAAAAAATTGAAAAAAAAAAAATCAACACAAAAATAATGATGTATTGTTTAAGGATATATTTATCTTTGAAAATTTTGTTCTTCTGTTTTTCGACCGATACGCTTGTAAACGCGATGTACTCTCGTACGTACATTGTGCTATTGTAAATACAAAAAAAAATGACGTTATATATTTGATGTTAATTATTGTTTTCCCTTGCGGCAATTCATCGAATTTTATATATTAGACCTTTTTCTTTGTCTACGTTGCGGGATTTTGTGTTATATATTTTTTTTCTTGGTCATTAAAGTTGTTGACAAGTGGCAATCTTTTGTAGGTGACAAATACTTGGATTATCTTCAATTATTAGTCATCGTCAGTGTTGCCGAGCTTCAAGACAAATTATCTGGGTCGTATACAGAAAGGAAGGACATTGAATTGAACACAAAGAAAGTGGAATGAACTGGATAATATTTATGTAAGTTGTGAATTAGAAATATTTTTCAGTATCGTATTGCAATTGGCATTTCAATATCTCATTGTTTGAGAAATTATTAATTATACAATTTCCTTCAGAGTAACATCAAGATGAAATAAAAAATCAAAGCATATGAAAGGATGCTTGCACTTTGTATCTTCACTCTTGGAATCTTCATACTTGTCAGTCGTACTCTGAGTCGTACCCTGAGTCGTACCCTGAGTCGTACCCTGAGTCGTACCCTCAGTCGTAACCTCAGTCGAAGACTCTGTTGTGAACGTTTTGATTCTTCTGGGTGGACATTGGCTATTCATCCCGGTACTATTCAAGCTGTCTTTTACTTGCGGTCCTAAGACATTATTTAAATAATTCTGGAGTTCTCGACAACCTTTCTCTGAATCGAGCTTCGCTGTCCAATCATTAAAGATAGCACCATGACAATCATATTCAATCATATTTTGGAGAAAAGCTGAAATGACTTCCTATAATACGTAAAAATCAGTATCAATCAATGCATTCAAGTTGAATATTAATGTGAATATAAGAATACATTATTGCAGTTATTGATATGTTCATATTACTTTATTGAAATAACTAGCGCCATTTTCCTTGCGGAGTTCCATATGAAATATTATCTTTGCTTGAGGATTGTGTTTATTGATTATTCTTTTTGCTTCATAGATTTTTGTGCCACTGCGCCTCAAAGCCTTTGTGACATCATTTTCGCTCCCTGAATGTGCCATTGGCATAAGAAAATCCACCGCTTTCCAAAGCCATGCGAGACTGAAAACAATCGATTGTAAATTAAATGTCTAAATTTCCGACACTCAAGAATTATCGACGCGTATATTATTATAGAATGGATTACGAAATTGATTAGGTCAATATGATATTCAAAAAATCAAAATGTTCTCGAACTCATTACTTATCATTGTTTTTTTCATCTCCGCTGGTAGCCGAAGAATTGGTGTTGAATGCTGCTCCGAGGCAATTAGGATAGTCGTCAATCCCCCAAAGTGCCTTGGGTCGGAGCTTTTTTACAGCTTGTAGAGTTGTTTCTACATAATTTCTAGTAGCCGACTCAAATTTTTTCTTCACTATAGGTATACGTTTATAAAATCCTAATTTACGATCTATAAGTTCTTCTGCTATTCCGGGAAAATGTGCTATTGGCCCCCAACTTTGAAAATAAAGCGCTCGCCAGAATGGTTCACTAGGATCAAGTATCTTAATTATGCCGACTCCTGAAAAATCTGGATCGACCTTTTCGTCAATATCTTCCTTTAATTTCGTCAAATGTGTTGTTGAGTTCCAGTCCTGCACTACCCCCCTGATGAAATGTGGATATTGTCCTGGACGAAAAAGATATACTATTTCTTCACCATTTATGGAATCATCTTCATTTTGCACAATTCCAAAGTTCTGTGCGAGATTTTCGAACTTTATTGAGAATTTCTCACATTGCTTTGTTTGGAGTGCCCAATATGCTCTGAAGCCAACTGAATAACAAGTTGTTGGCAACAGCCATATTGGCAAAAAAATCGCCCAATGTCTCATTTTGACTTTGTTATTATTGAATGGATCAGTTGGATTTTTCGATCGAATATCTATCGAGTTTTCTTCTAGACAATTCCCAGATGTGCTGTGCACTTCGTTATATTACCTTGCTTCCAATTTCGCCATGTAAACATATCTATTCTCCGACGAAGCGTTCGAATCTATATCCTGGAAGATATGATAATGCATATCCGGGTTTCCTATCATGTTGTAATCAGTATTGCAAACAGAAATACAGTAGAGAAAATAGTTTTTTTTCGCTTTACTGTAAACTGAAAATTTTAAACTCGTAAAACGTATGATTGGGACGAAATTATTATGAATATAGTGAATGTTATGATTGAATAACTGTATATATAATGATGGGTGTCTAGTACTTGTGTTCACCAATATGAACAATAAAGACCTTTAATTATGTATGTAAGACATCTATCAATAGAATTAAAATACTCATTGTTGAGTATTAATTAGTTCGAGATTATATTTCAAACGATTCCGAATTGAAACTAGATATCAACAATATTCAGCTTACCAAGGACAAATATAAATTATTTTATATATTTTGTTGAAGATTCATCGCTATAGTTTCAGTCTCGAAAATTTATAATTTAAATTTCTCTTCTCACATAAAATCTCTTAGATATGATTAAGTAACAATCATCAGACTACACATAATAACGCAATATATAAACAAATGCAAACAGAGTCAGAATGTGGAATGGTTGGCATTTTGGAAGGGAACCACCGCGACATGGTTGACATAGTGATCTTCCTGCCTCGCAGTCATTCAAATTGAGAAAATCATTAGTTGTATCATTACTAACTAAGTCCGGATACTTCTCACTCTGTTCTTGAACATAACCAAGTGCACCACTAGCCGCTAATCCAAAAACATCAGCCATATAAGTAAGATAATTTTGGCAATCTTCTTTTGTATAAAAATCGTCTGATCGCTCCCAAATGAAAGCACCGTGAGCACCACGATCGATCATTTCTTTGAATATTATGAGGGCCATATCCTGTAATAATTTAAATATACATCAGTTGTATCCTGGATGGTATCAATAAGATATACAATGATGTACATAATCATGTAGTTATTGGAGTTGATCACATTACTCTTTTGATATATTTTCCACCTTCAGGACTGAGTTGCAGGTAAGGAATTACTTTGGCTTTAGGATTATGCTTTTTGATGATCCGCATTGCTTCATTTGTTGTCATAGCAATACGGTGCCTGGCTCGTGGTTCTCCCCAACTTGCTCCAACCCACATCAATGGATTCATGAAATCCTGGGCTTGCCATAGCCACGCCAATCTGGGAAAAAATAACGCATTGAATTCAAAGATGTGAATTCTGTTGATATTGAATTCAGAAATAACATTCAGTGCAAAACTGAATGCTATTTTTCACCAAAAAAAAAATCAATCACTTGTCATTGTCACTTTCATCGTCAGGTGGACATGATGCTTCATTTTCTTGGTATACAAAATTGAAACAGTTGTGAAAATCATGATAACTCCAACGGGCTGCAGGTGTGAGTTTTTTGGCCAGTTTGATCGTCTCCAACATTAATTGTTTTGCACTATCTTCGAACTGTTGAACAGCTAGATCTTCACGCTCTTGATCGCTCATTGTATCAGGTGTGACTTCAATAGATAATTTTTGATATGATTCAGGAGAATGATGAAAAAGTGGTCGCCAGTCTTCATAACTTATGATTCCATATCCAGAAAATTCTGGATTGACAACTTCTCTAAAGTCTTTTTCAAAGGCAATCAAGTGCTCATCTAAATTAACACTTTGTGGAACTCCACCGTTTATTTTTGTTTCTGATCCTGTATATGAATATGAAGACGCAATGGACATAATTGTAGTCTCCATGCTTAAATACTTGAATGGATATTTAAGTAGCAATGATGCTTCATGTCTTACCATTCCTCTCGGGTCTCAAATACGGATACAATCCTGGACGATAGAGAATCACTACTCTATCACCATTAACAGTATCATGAGTATTCTGAATTATGCCAAACTTGTTGCGAATTAGAGCAAAATTCATGCCATACTTGTGGCAATTGTCTGTTGGTACATTCCAAAATATCTTGAAGTTTGATGAAAAACATTGTGCCATTGGCAATAAACATATTGATAGAATGATTGCGAATTGAACCATCTTGATGGTATTCATGATGGATCCAACGGGGATTTTGAGGTCGTGTGTGGCGAATGTGTTCGGTCTGTAAGAGGAGAATTTTTTATCTATGAAGCAGGCATAAGTCCCATAGTTGAACGAAGATATCAGAAACAGGAACACTTGGAGGTTTAAATATGATGCAAATTTTCCATTTCTTCTTATGCTGTAACCTGATATATTCAAGAGTTTGTAATCCTTTTCAAATTTGGTATGAATGTTAATGTGAAACTAATATGATGTCGAAAATCAATGGATTGTACTTCAAATAATACAGTTTCAATTACTTAATTAGAGTTCATGAGTACAATCATTCGCCAACCAAGAATTCAGTACATATTCAAAACGTCAACAGTCAAAGTCGATTGGTGAATCAATCGTACAATCTCGCCTTTGAAATATCAACAATGATCTTCTCTGTGGTAAATAGTCTTTCTGTTTCAAGTATAAATATAACTTACCGATTGTCTAATCAGAGGTTTGAGAGTCAAACTGAATTATAAAAAATTGGCAGGTGCTAATATGAAATCTTTATGGATACAAATAATTGCTGCGTGGAAAATTCAAACGCAATTGTCTTCATCGCTGTAAAAAAACATTTAGATATCACATCGTCGGTAAAGCAGTCAAGTACGAGTCGAACTCAATTGACTGCATTACCCATCGCGTATGGTAATAACCTACAAACAAAGCATATCCAAGATTCTTCACTGCTCTATCCTAATAGCGCTTTTAGCCGGATTTCATGCTCAGTCTCGCGCGCCAAATACAAAATTGTATATATATATGTATACTCCATCACAGCAAATATGATAATGATTGGCTCAATCTCGTCTAACTTCAGGTCAGACTCACACAGAAGCAAATGAATGTAGATACATAACCCTAGAAACTTCTCAATTCGCCATATTGGTATCTCAAGCTTCCAAAACATGCAATTTTTCTAGGTTAGGGATTTTGTATCTGTAAATTATACTCCTCAGCTTCTTTCCAACCAATCCCATTCAACCGCGAACTCCATTAAACTCATTCGACCAATCACAAAATGCCAAATACGCGATATTCTTCCCAAACACACTCACACACAGATAAAAATAACAAAACGACTTCCACTACCTCCCTAACAATGTGTGCATACAAACCATGGCATCACTACATACATTCACACACATAATAATCCGTCATAGTAAACTCAAATGATCAGTTTCAATCAGTCCATTGTCAAACAGTCGGCCCATAAATTAATCTGTATCTCTTCCTCATCATCGAACAACAAAAAAATTGTAAAAAAGAAACAGTGTCACATCTGCAAATTGTCGTTTGGATAATTTGAATTAACTCAATATTTCATTGTAATTGACCTAGTGGTGAGAAATAAGAGATAATAACCAATTGTACACAATATACATTGATACCAATATAACCCCATTAAATGTATTCATTTTTGTTTCACAAGTAGGTGTCGACCCGATAAATTAGCCTCGGTGAGCTGATGTCTCTTCGTGCGCCAGTATTTTTTATGTATTGATGTATCAGTGTGGCTGATAACGTGTCATATTCATTGATTGCTCTATATATGTATACATATAGATAGATAGGGAGCGAGAAAGAGACAGAGAGATACATAGCATCCGCCAATTGTGACGAAGAGCAGAAAAACATCAATCAACGTTACACGCTACGGAATTTTTTTTGCATAATGGAAGGGCTTAATAATGAGGGTGTTGATGGGCTGGTGAGATTACTTGTGCGAGCATGTAATCAGCAGATAGATGATCATGTTGTTAATTGTAACCTTGATTGGACTGTTGGAAGACTCAAAGATTATCTTGAGGAAGTTTATCCGAGCAAACCCGTAAGTTGTATTTTATTTTTTGCGTATATTGGTGAATTTTGTTGAGTATATTTAAATGCGCGGTTTATTTTTGTTTTTTTTTGTTTGAGAACAGGATAAATTGGGATTTGTTTATTTATGAATAGATGGGCGGAGATGTTTATGTTGTCTTTGAAAAAATGCCGGCTGGATGGAGAAAAGTTTATGAAAGAATTGTTGATTGGCGTGAACGTTTGATGGATATTGAGGGATTTATAGTACATAGTCGAGCTCAAGAGTTGGCTTGATAATGGATTATAATAGTAGACGGAAGGATAGAAAAGTTATTTACTTTCTAGAGTGAAGAATTTTCCTCAGTAAACATCAATATTGGAATTATTTCTGAGTTTATTCTGATATTCATGATGGTTGTTGCTTTTTTATTCTTTCGAATCAAGTAGATAGACTGTACAGCTTTGGAGAAAGCTGTGTAGTTCTCCTACGAGCTAGAGAAAGTATTTGTGTGTATGCATACATACACATATTTCCTTTTTTATTCTACATCTTTATTGTTTATTCACGAATGTGAATGTTTCTCAATATGAAACTTATGTAGATGAAAGAAAACCAAATTAATCGCAGAAGTTATTTTTATATTTTTTTTGTTTTTAACGTCTCAATTTCATCAGAATACAGCAGTTGAGTGCTTATCAGTATATACATTGAGTTTATTATCATTATTATCAGTTTTATTTGAGATATCAATCGCTATAGAGTATCACGTCATACCACACAGGTGTATATGCTTTTTTTTCTACTTCGAGATAAGAAGTTGAGAAAATCGATATCGAAAATACCTGAACAACTACAAGAACTAAAATGAAATTTTTCATTATCGGATCTGAAAATAATTTTCCTTATCAATTTTTATTCTCATTTTAGAAACGAGCCGAACAAAAAGTGATATTTTCTGGACAACTACTCAATGATTCGATGATATTGAAAGATGTTCTTCAGCAATATTATAATGAAAAAGAAGAAACCTTTATCGTACATTTAGTTTGTCCATCCAAACCATCATCATCAGCAGCAACATCAGCGAATACAAATAAGCAAACTACCAGTGAGCCACCATCGCGTGGCAATCCAACAGTTAATTTACCATCTCCATCTGTAACGCCATCCTCACAACTATCAACACTTCAACAATATTATGGCCAGTTGAATAATCAACAAATGGCGTGGATGCAACAAGCATATGCACATTATTTAACGCAATACATGCAATTGTAAGTATAAACATTAAAGAATATCACGTACTGATCAATATTGAATACTAACACTCTATTCATTTTTTCTTCATTTTATTCTTTCATTTTTCATATCAGGATGGCAGCCCAGGGTATTCAATTGCAAAGTACATTGCCTTATACACAACCACCAAATCCAAATACAGACACTGGTGTTAATGGCACGAATAATTTATTGCATAATAATGGCGATGATAATGATGACCAGACACGTCCTTTGATTCAAGAAGACGCCGTTGCAAATGCACCAAATAATAATAATATCAATAATAATAATGCCGGAGGCGATGATAATGACGCAGGAATGAATCGTGATTGGCTTGATGTATTTGACGCTGTTGCTCGTATCGTCGTTCTATTTAGTGTCGTTTATTTTTATTCTTCACCATCGAGGTTTATTATTGTTACCTTCCTCGGATTCGCCATTTACCTGTGAGTATTATTAATTTATGATCAATTTTATTATTGTATACGATAGTTTGTTGTTTAAAATTACTCGTGTAAATCCGGATTCGAAGAAATAACGCGTCGAAATTGATTTAACGGCACAAGGACGCGATAGAATTTTTGTGGAAATTGGAGGGAATAAACGGGAAGCTCATGAATGTTAGAAAAATATTAGCGAGGAGATGGAATTATAAAATCAATCTATCATTACAGATTATTTCACATGCTCGATTAAAGTTAATGATGCAGATTTTAATAGACGTTGCACTAAAGATGTAAAAAATTAGAAAATAATCTCCGCCCCATTGAGTGATTAAAAATTGACTCTTCCAGCGTGGCTGATTATATAAAGTTGAGTCATTAGTTTGAAATTATGAGTGTTGTGTTAATAGCGATGCAGTTCGTTTTTATGACTCGTCTCCTTTCCATATTTTTTTATTGTTGTTATTCTTATTATCCATGCACTGACAATGTCAGCGTGATTGATTAAATGATTTTTTTTATATCACACTTTCCTGTGTGCTTTATAATATTCATACACACCGAATTTCAATGCAATTCCAATACAATTTTTTTCAAAATGTATTTTATAGTATCCAAAGTGGATTTTTCCGAGGACCAGGAAATCATCTTCCGGAAAATCATAATGCAGGAGACAATAATAATCGAGCAATGGATCCAGCACCAGGACAACCTGCAGCACCAACAATAGCAGCTGCGACGCCAACTGATCAACAACAGCCCGCAGCGTCGAATGCTCAAGCTCAGCAATCGACCTCGGAGACACCTGATACAACAGATCAGGAAACAAGCACAGCGGACATAGAGGAGCACGATGAGAGACCGGGTGCTTTGGCTTTCACTTGGACATTTTTCAGTTCATTCTTCACTTCTATCATTCCTGATCAGCCACACGTTATTTAACTCTCAAACCAGAACTCTTTGTTGTGTGTGTTATGAAAATTATTCTCAACGTGATATCAGAGATGAAAAAAGAAAAAGGAAAAAAAAAATATGATACAGAAGTAAGAGGAAAACATATAAATATACATAAATTTTTTTTTCCTTTTACATTTATTGAATTTTCTCTTTTAAATCCACTGACTCGTCTATTCAAATATATATCTGGTATGTGTAATAAAAAATTATTAGTTTATATAGCAATTTAATCGTTTGATTGGAAATGATACTGTGCATTTCCTTTATGGAAAAGCTAATCTTTTTCTTCTCTTGTCACGTGAATAACACGACTTCAAAACCAACAGGTTTTTCCCGAAAATTTGTGTTTTATTTTTCAGGGGAAGTTATTTGTGATAAGTTGATGAATGAAAACAGATAAATGTAATTTATCATTCCCCAGTGTTGATAAGGAGTGTAAGCACAGAATCATTCAAATGGATTGTAAAAAAAAAGGAATGAAGAATTTGTTGAGAATGTTACTCGAATTAGGTAAAGAAAAAAATTGTTCCAAAGTTTCTAAGATTACAGATGTACCATAAATAAAAAAATACATATTTACATATTTATATATATGTATATATATATACATACAGGTATACATATATATACATATATATTTTTTATGTTCATAGATTATTGATAGGTAATAATTATAAATAATCTCGTGAATATATACTGTGTATATACTTAAATATATTCCGCGCGATTAGCGAGCTTGTGAATTTTTGCGAAGACTATTCTGTATATATAATTATAATGATGATAATATTGAAAATAAATAATGAACAACGTATAAATAATTGATAAATTGATTTGTCATGTGGAAGGAGATTCGTTAAAAGAGACAAAAATGATTTGTCATAGCATTTAAACTTGATGTATGATTTTTTTGGGACCTTGTGAAAGTGGGCGCTGAAACTTGACTCGTATGATGAGTTTCTTATTATACAATATTGAAAAAAATTCCATAATGTGCATTCAATCAATGCATAATGCAAATCTAAAAATCACTCGTGAAATGATGAAGTCAATCTCGCCTTTCATTTATATCATTATTCGAATTTCGCGCGTATTGATTGGTACAAAACTGACAAACATAACCTCAAATTTCATCCGCTAGTGTAGTTTGATTGCATAATTCCCGACTTCTGAAAGGAAATAGACAATACAAGAACCCCTCACGGCTTCAAGGTGATCCTAATTCGACAGAGTTATTTTTATTCCTGCACAAATTCGTATAAAAAAATTGATGGTCAAGTGCATCATTCACAACAATGGCGCGACCATGGACCTCTGACATTATTGGTGTTTTAAAAGGCGCACAAACAGTTGTTAATGCATTAATTAAACATCAAGAACAGAATGTGTCACGTATCCTTGACAATTCCAGTATTAAGGCGTCAGCTGAAACGAATTTGAAGGAAATATCACAAAAATTGCGTGACATTGATCCAAGTAAGGTTCCTGTAAGTTTCAAACGAATAAAAAATTCTCAATGTTATCATGCAATATAATCAAAAAGTATTTTATGGCAATTTTTAGGAAAGATTATCAGCAGATGCAAAAGAATTGATCGATAGGATTTGTGTCGTGGAAAAAGGAATCACTGCATATGCAAAACATAGAACAGCTGAGATTTTTGGCTATCCAATATCGCCACAAACTGATAATGATGAACAATTGGAGATTTATCATCCAGCAAAAGATCCGCGACCACGTAAATCATCAACGAACTCGAAATCTACTGAGGAGAAAATTCAGGTTGATAATATTATGGAATCAAAACCCGAAGTTTCATCAGTTGATGAACAAACCCAGGAAAAAATTCCGCTGAAGTATTCAAGTGTTAAAGAGAAGATAGAAATCATTGGAAGCTTAGATAAGACAATGCCAAAAATTTCATTGACCGATAAAGATAAGGAATTAGTGCGGAAATTAGAGCTTGAGCATGAGAAAAAAGCAATGAAGGAAGCAGAGAAAAGTGCACCGAATAAAGTTGATAAGAACACGATCAATTATAGTAAAGATGCATCGATGCCAAAAATAAAACCGACGATTAAACCACGCGTGACACTCTCCGCTGCTGCCAAAGAACGGAAAGTACCAAGCACAAGAATTCAAAGAATGGTCAGTTTTGGTACACTGGGAATTGGATTAGGTGTGGGTACAGTTGCAGAATATGGTAGAAGAACGCTTGGCCTCAAAGATGAAACTGTGGGTAAAACATTGGACAGTATATTCTTAACGAAAGCAAATGCTGAAAGAATAGTAGCAACTTTATGTAAAGTCAGAGGTGCTGCATTGAAAATTGGACAGATATTGAGTATTCAAGATAGCAATGTTATAAGTCCTGAATTACAAAAAGCATTCGAACGAGTAAGACAGAGTGCAGATTTTATGCCAACTTGGCAAGTCGAAAAAGTACTTGTCAGAGAATTGGGTGTAGATTGGCGTGAGAAAATTTTAAATTTTGACGAAAAACCATTTGCGGCAGCTTCAATAGGTCAAGTTCATTTAGCCACACTTAAAAATAATCAACAGATGGCAATGAAAATTCAATATCCAGGTGTTGCAGAAGGTATTCAAAGTGATATTGATAATTTGGTGGGAGTACTGAAGGTTTGGAATATATTCCCTGAAGGAATGTTTATTGACAATCTTGTTGAAGTTGCTAAACGTGAATTGGCATGGGAAGTTGATTATATACGTGAAGCGGAATGCTCGAAGAAATTCAAGCAATTGCTTGCACCGTATCCAGAGTATTATGTTCCAACAGTTATTGATGAACTCTGTTCAGAACAAGTACTTACAACTGAATTGATTGATGGTGTCCCAATTGATAAATGTGTAGATATGGATCAAGAAACGCGTGAATATATATGCAAATTGATTATGCATCTCTGTTTGAAGGAGTTATTTGTTTTCCGTTACATGCAGACTGATCCAAATTGGGCAAATTTTTTCTACAATCCCGATACTAAACAATTAATTCTGTTAGACTTTGGTGCTTGTCGATCGTATGATAAAGCATTCATGGATCAGTATATTGAAGTCATAAATGGTGCGAGCGATGGTGATCGTGATAAAGTATTGAAATTGTCACGGGAAATGAAATTCTTAACTGGATATGAATCGAAAGTATGAAAGAAAAAATGTTAAATTGTCAACTAATTCATGTTGCATTTTTACATTATGTGAAATTCAAATTGATTTTTGTATTGCAGATCATGGAAAATGCTCATGTCGATGCGGTTATGATCTTGGGAGAAATATTTGATAAAAATCACGACAAATACGATTTTGCTGGGCAAAATGTTACAATGGGGTATTTAAACAGCTTAGAACGTATTTATATTAATTCAGTATTATAAAATACTGATGGCATAATAATTTGTCTTTTCTTTGTTCACAGTCTTCAGGCTCTCGTACCAACAATTTTGAATCATCGACTGTGTCCACCACCGGAAGAAATTTATAGTCTTCATCGTAAATTATCTGGAGTATTTTTACTGTGCGCCAAACTCAAAGTGAAAATTAATTGTCGTGATATGTTCCGAGAAATTTACAACAATTATCGTTTTGGATAGTTTATCGATTGTATTTTTGATAAATGATATCAAGGTTATTTTCGCCTTGGCTTTGGAATTTTGGGTTTTACATCATTTTTCACTGTTGATTTTGATGGAGTTTGAGTTTTTGGATATTTCCTGAAGGTGTAGAGATTATATGGAATTGGGACTCTTCCTCTCGCATCTACTTGTACTCCAGCACCGATAGATCTTGGGACAGTCGAAGTTTCTTTCTGCACATATTGTAGATACATCTTCCACCTTAAATTTCTAATGAGTATTGAAAAGTAAAAAAATGAAGAACTTTTATTAATTTTCTACGATTAATAACACAAAGCATCTGAAGCCAATATAATCATACTCTTCTTTATGCAACTCTTTTCTCTCCTCTAACTCTTTCATATATTCATCTCGATGATGTAAAAAAGTATGCCATTTCCTTTTCATCTCGTCATTAGTAAATGAAAGTGAACGTTGCTTATCATAATTCAATTTTTCAATAGAAGGTAGAGGCAATACATTTCTGATTGGTTTTACTGGAAAACTACCACTCCGATCACACATCTCTAATTCAATCAGATCTAGTTATCCTACAAATTATGAACACATTTCGATTCTTCTGGCAATAAATTCGTATTACAAATAAGAGGAAACTCATTAATAAATAAATGAATGTTACATAGGGAGATCAAGATATGAAAAAAGATTCTACTTTCTCATATATATCGATTCAAATGCTTGAAAATGATAAATGCGTGAAAGAACATAAATGGAATTCTTATACCCCAACCCACCCTAACATCCATAGAAAATATAGGCTTATTTGCATTCGAGGGGTTGCATTGGGTGAATCAAAAATTGAATTGTCCGGATGAATTTCTATTGAAGCTGAAAGAATAAACCTGAGCGTAGCGTTTTGAATTTTTTCTCTGTGCATGCGAGATCGATGGAGTGAAGTTATTGTGAACTCAGCATAGACATCGACGGTAGTGCCGCCTACGGGCCTGGGCAATCACTTCCAGTTTTGAGGTTAAGTCGCCTTATGGATCCGACTTCTATGGACGTCTGTTTTTTTTTGATAAATATATATATGCATAACAATTCATGCTGGAGGGAGATAGCGAAATAGCCTTCTCTTCACTACTACATACCCACATTGATATTGAGTCGTTACCCACACGAGTATTCAAAAATCATTGCTTCGTATTCGCAATCGCAGTGTACACACGTATAATTGTTTTTAATTTTTTTGACAAAACGTCGAAAGAAGGAACAATATACATGAAAGAATAACTCAATATGATGCGTAAATAACAGGATTTATATCAACATTGTTGAATAATAGATGAATAAAATGTAATACGAAAATATTAATGAATATGATATTTTTATGGGAAGTTTCGTGAGTTGACTTTCCTAGAACATTTACACATATGTCTGTAGCAGATTCAACGATTGGATAAACATTGATTTTGTATGTTGATAATTTTTCCATTTTTATGGTTATATTTCATCAGAGCACGTAAGTGGAAGAATAACTGGCTAAGTTACGTGAATGTAAATGTGTGGGTTTTGTGGCACATGTATGACGACAGAATGGTGAGTACTTTGCCACGTATTTTCTACTGTTAATTATTTCATTCGTACAGTTGTTACGTTGTCAAATTCTATTCATTTTAAATATGTTTTATAATTGTTTAGATGAGGTGACATTTGGTTCTGCAATGCGGAACAGGTCAATTGGTTTAGTATTTTTGTCTGTCTTCGTATGGGGTGTTATTACATATTTTTTATTTCTTGACCGGCCAAGAGGAACTCAAGATAAGGTACGGGAAAATGAGTGTTATTGATACTTCAATGGATTGGATAAACTGATAAAATGCGGTCGGATTTAAGTATTAGTTGTTATGAAGTTTAATAGATGAAATGTTGGTTGGAAATTAAATAAGATTGAGCAGTTATCATGTGCTGATGAGAATGAAATCGTTCGTAACTGTTGCTTGAACGTTGATTTCCGGTTGTAAAATTGGAGATGCAATTTGATTCAATTGCGAGTCAGCTAAATTAATAAGGAATTTATGTTCTCGTCGAAAAGTTTAAATAAAAATGCGGCGATTGATAAGAAGTTTCACAATCTACTGAACAGAGTAAAACTTCGAGTCAGTTCCAAAGTCAGTGTCAAGTTGGAATAAAGTCATGAAAGATAATGCAAAATTAATTCGCGGTACACAAATCTTTTGGAACTTCATTTGAAGTTTTGATAGTTTCTTGCATGCATCAATCTTGTTGATAAATCAACAGTTAATCTATTCCGTTGAAATATTTTCTAATACATTTACTTGTAATTCATTTAATATTATTTTCGTTACGATGTCTTTTTATTTGAATTCATATTTTTTTTCTGTCTCTCTACACGTTGAATTTTATAGAATGTCCTCTCGAATCAGATAAACGAACTCAAGGCACAGGTTGAGCAGAGAATATTGAACAATCAGCGGCTATTAAAGCTATTGGTTGAAAGGCAACGAGAAAGTAAATTTTATGAATTATTTATCAATGTCGTTACTATATTTATTTGTAAAAATGTGGGGATGTTTAATTCTGTGATATACCTATCAGAAAATGAAGAGGCATCACGAGCAGCCGTAGAAGCTGCCCATACCACATCGAAACTAGAAACTGAGAGTGGCAAAGATGATGCTGATGTTCTACCGGCAGCGTTGCCAAAAACAGAAGTAATTTGTCAACGCTTACTTTAAATACATAAACAAAAGTTGATCTAATTTTAATTTAATTCTCATATTCGTTGTTGATTCTCGTTCACAGGAAGAACTGCAACGCGAAAGACTCAAACTATTGGCATCGAAAAAAACATTGGCTGATGGCTCGCCAATAATCGCAATAATTGTATTTTCTTGCAATCGGATAACTGTCCAGAAATGTCTGGATCAGTTGATTAAGTTACGTCCGAGTGCTGAACAATTCCCTATCATTGTGTCACAGGATTGTGATCATCAGGGAACAGCAGAAATTATCAAATCGTATGGAGAGGAAGTGATTCACATTCAGGTAGAAAAATAGTGACATCACGTATCCAAGAACAACGACAGAATCGCTATTGTATTATTTGTTCTGTATTATTTGTGGCTCATTTATAGCAACCGGATCAATCTGACATTGATATACCATCCCGTGAGAAAAAATTCAAGGGATATTTTAAAATAGCGCGACATTATGGATGGGCATTGAATCAAGTGTTCCTTGAATCCGCATTTGACACTGCAATCATTGTCGAAGGTGAGATAATTTTAACTTCTTTATTATGTTTAATGAATGCAAGAATGCTCTGTCAATGATAATAGATGCCTTGCTATACCTGTGGTCGTTTTAATGAATTTGGGGTTTGATAATTTTTTTAAGATGACTTGGATATTGCGCCAGACTTTTTCGAATATTTCCTCGGCACTTATCCTCTTCTGGTAACTGATAAATCTCTGTGGTGCGTGTCGGCGTGGAATGATAATGGAAAAGCAGGTCTTGTTGACGAACATGAACCAAGTTTACTCTATCGTACTGATTTCTTTCCCGGTCTTGGTTGGATGCTTACGCGAGATTTGTGGATGGAATTATCGCCCAAGTGGCCAAAGTCGTGAGTTTAATTGACGACTGATTAATTCAAGAAATGATGTTGAACAGATCCTTTCCAATTTATCCAGCCGTGATAAACACGAATTTTTGTTAGCGCGAGCGAATGTCTACTGCAATTCTGAGCATTTAATTTTCATTTCTTGATGCTGCCATAATTTTTACATCAAACAAACATCAATTTACAGATTAAATGTTCTTATAAAAGCACAGTATTCGCAGAATTTCGGAAGGTTATTTATTATTTCATTTGTAGATATTGGGATGACTGGATTCGTCAACCAGAGCAACGAAAGAATCGGGCCTGCATCAGGCCAGAACTTTCGAGAACGCGAACCTTTGGGAAAATTGGCGTTAGCAAGTGCGTTATGATACTTTTAAACAATTACATTTAAATATAAAGCACTTATTTAATTCATTGGCTTATTATATCTGAATTATTTTCCAGTGGACAGTTTTATGAGAAGCATTTAAAGTTTATAAAACTAAACGAGCAATTTGTGCCTTTCACGAAAATGAATTTAACGTATTTGTTAAAAGTGCGTATGATAAAAAAGAAACAATTCCGTTCATTGGACGAATTTTATTGTGCTGATTATATTTATTTCTTCCAGGATAATTATGACGTAAATTTTGTGAATGAAGTCTACCGATCGCCGGTGGTGACTTTCGCTGAATTAAAAAGTGGCAAAATTCCTGCTACTGGACCAGTTCGGATCCCTTACCATACACGACAAATTTATAAAAATACTGCCAAGATGCTTGGACTAATGGACGATTTCCGAGTATGTCAAAAATATTGAAAAAATATTGATACAAACGAGTGCATTTTGTATTTGTCACTTGACAATTGTCCGGTTTATTGTTTTCTGTTATTAAATTATAGAGTGGCGTTCCACGAACTGGTTATCGAGGTATTGTGACACTCTTCTATAACAATCGACGTGTGCACTTGGCCCCAAATACAAATTGGAATGGCTACGATATTACCTGGAGCTAACACATAATTCGACACTATAATCGAGATCTATAGACAGAAAATACACTATCGTGGCTAAAATGTGTTCAGGAAAATAATGACACAGATAAAACCGGAACACAACAAAAAATTTAATAATAATGAGAAAAATAAATATTCCAGAATATTCTTTTGCGGATTCCAATGAGAATATTCGCGAAAAATGTCAAAATACAAAAGACTGGCGCTTTTTAGGGATGTAATTCATTAATTGTACTGTTGGTAATCCAAAAGAAGGATAGCAACGTTTGTGAGAGTAAATGAAAGATTTAGATGGAATATTTAGTGCAAAGATTAATCAATATTTGCAATCAATTAATTCGTACCTGGCGAAGCTTCTTAAATTTCCGAAAAATCCTATTGGAAAAGCCAAAGGAGAAGACTTTGCCGTGATCGAAACTACCTCCCAAAAAATAGACAAAAAGAAATACAAAATACCATCGAAACAGTTTGGAAGAATACGAATAAGAAATAATTAAAACATGATTATCTGATATAATCTGATGTAAATATCGATTAATATTTATAGAAGGTGACTTATTTCGACTTTTTCTTGTCTATTATAATTTTTATTATATCCATATATTAAAAGAAGGTGTTTGATAGTTAGAGTTTTACGTCATATAATGTTCGAAAATGAAAATCTACCCACCGCTTCAAAATGTAAATATTAATATGTGGTAAATGAACGCCGTTCAGTCGTGATTATAAGTAAGAATATGTTAGTGATTCTGGAATTGTAGAGATAATGTTATGCAGATTTATT
This sequence comes from Meteorus cinctellus, assembly GCA_030523045.1. NCBI lineage: Eukaryota > Metazoa > Arthropoda > Insecta > Hymenoptera > Braconidae > Meteorus > Meteorus cinctellus. The sequence continues at coordinate 13,338 of JAPYZF010000273.1, read as the reverse complement.
ATGAAAACTTAAAAAAAAAAGAAAAATGAAAGAAGAATGGAAGTAATAGATAATGGGCATGTGTACAATTTCCAATTGATTCTACACGATTTTCCAATGTCCAATATATTAGCATCAATTTTACGGTCTTCCTTGTGATTTTATGAGATAAATTTGGAGATTAATTTAGTTTCTAATCCAAGAGTATTTCAGATATTATTCATCACTATTTCTCTTCCTTTTCATGCCGTTTTGTATTACCTACTCACTCAAAATTAATTAGTCGAATGCTTTGAGTAAATAATACCGAATGGAATTGGTAGAAACTGTAAGAATTTGATGATGTAGAGGTTACCATTCTAAAATATTTACTCTATAAATTTCAAAATTCAATCAATTTTTTCCAAACAAAAAAAAGAAAGAAAAGAAAACTATTAACACAAAATTAATGTTGTAATATGCAGTTGTAATAATAAATGAGTACAACAAGCATAAGTTATATCTATTATTCACTCAACAGTGATAAATTCGTAGCAATGAGTGTAAAGGATATAATCAATTAACGATTTTATTCGCCTGTACAACTCGCGCGATGTTTCTTACATTCATATAAACGATAACACAATGATAATTGTCTGTACAATGTTGGGTCTACAATAATGAAAACGATGTACCAGTTAATTTTCGTTCTCTTCTATATATTCTATGATGTACGAATCGTTAATTTATATCGCAGAAGATTATGTTGTACAGAACATTTTCGTGTTATCAGGACTAATGATAGTGAAACCCCCCAAATGTATAACTGAATTTGAGAGATGAATTGCATTCAATTTTCCCACAAAATCCGACCACCGAAACGTGCTTTTGGCTTTGGTGCATCTGGTGGTAACGAATCCGTCGGTTTATACTCAGGAAGTTCTTCAACTGGTTTTGGTCTCTTTGAATCATGAACTCTTACTTCAGCAAAATAACCATATGGTGGACGTTCAACTCCAATGTTATCTAGCACACATTTATCCAACACAGCTTGCGTTTTACGACAACTGGAATTAGAGCATTTATATAATAATTGAACAGAGTGAATGATAAATGAAACAATAATCAATTATTCTTGTTTTGAAAGACAAATGATTGGGGCTTTTAGCAAATATTTACGGTTGGAATGAAGCATTACGGCTGGACCGATAAACGCAATTGTAATATTGATCAAATTCCTTTTGACAATGTTTCTTTAGTTTCTTAAAAAAATCCATAGCACATGATGTCACAGCTTTGCCTTCATTTATACATTTTCTAGCGTCCTTTTCTTCTACTCGACACAGCATAAATTCCTGAAATTGTCATCATAAAATGAAGCTGTAAATGGTACCTAACCCATAAAATAATGGGCTTGATGTCTTCATATCCCAGTATGAATGACCCAAACAGAAAAATTTCACTGAAAATATCTCATGACATTTGAAGTCTGTCATTGAGGTTATGTAGCATCAGATGGTTTTATTAATTGTTACGTAACATTAATAGAAAGAAAAAAAAAACACCAACGAATCTCAATGTGCTTGTTCGGCGATTGATTTACTCGCATTGTTTGTACATTTGGGTGGATGAATTATTAGTCAACATTAATAATTGTAGAATGAACTCACATTATTATGATTCTCACAGTATTTCCCTACATAAAATGATGCTGCATGGAGAACAGGCCATGACATATTTATTTCCGGCACTGTTAATTCTTCGTCCGTCGGCAACGGCATATCGAGGGTTACGACCATTTTTAATTCCGTTTATTTATCAGTTTTTAAATAATTATTTTATTGTTGATGGGCAAGATCGGGTTTCGAATGAAACTCGATTTTTGCTCTCTCTCCCTCTCACTTTGTTTCACACTTTTCCTACTCGTTGGAAAAGCGAGTGGGAATGGGTGGCGGCGATTGCGACGCCACCTACTGGGTGTTTCTTTAAGAGCAGCCATTTTAGTTTTGTGATTATCAACCCGCAATAGATTGAACAGTGCTGCCAATATTACGTAATGATAAATAATCAGCTGATCTTGTTTGATGATCTTTGACAAGCACACAAAAAATAGAAAGAGGAAAAGTGCAAAGACGTTCGATCACAGACATCGGTATTGAGGTTATGTAAATGAGACAAAATTAATAAAGTGGAATAATAATCGAAAAATGGAGACTGCAGGCAGCCTTGGTCATGGAAATGAGACAAACATTTCGGATTTGTTTGATAATGCATTTGAAATGTTCAACAATATCATGAAACCATCGGATGAACCAACGAACAGCTTGAAAACTCAATTGGCCGTGAAAAAGTGCATGGGAATGCTTGAGGAAGCAACCAAATTGGTATCAATGGCTGATATTTTCAGTACTAATGAAGATTTTGAAGAAGTACCGACAGAGAATGTGAAATATTTTTTGCTCCCAGCATTGTTGGGAACTCTCGCGACGAAATTGTGCGATCGTGATAATCGTTTGCACAATGTCAATGTATCAGAAGTTTATTTTTATGATTTTCTTGAACGTGTCAAGAATTACAGTATTATCAATGTTGATATTCCACAAAGGAAAATTGAAAGTGATAAGGACGATGCCGATGCATCACCATTGTCACCTACATCGACAAAACATACTGCTCAATCCAACACTCAAATGATTGAACAAATAATACATACGCGACAGAATAAATTGCAACGTTACAAAGAGCAAAAAGAGCTTCAAGATAAATTGGACACACTTCAGAAGTGTATGGACAGTCTCAACATTGATGATGAATCAAAGAGAGAATATTTCGTCACTTTAATTAAATCATATGCACTCCAAACTGTGGATGATATCAATTGTCTGGCGCAAGAGAAAGAAATTTTGGTTCATATGTCACAATTGGGTGATCGTGACACTGAAGAACGAAAGAAACATAAAGAGCACAAACCATCTAAATTACAGCCGATTATAATAACGAAAAACGCTGCGCAAAAGGCGGTATTTGGTGCTGGTTATCCAAGTTTACCAGTCATGACTGTTGAAGAATTTTATGAGAAAAAAGTTGCTGACGGTGAATGGGCTGCAGGTGGACCTGGTCAAACTCAATCAGGTGGGAAAAGTCTTATGGAGATGACGAGCGATAGCAATGACGTAACAGCTCGCGAAGATCCAGAAACTTTGAAAAAGGAAGATCAAATTGAACGAGATGATGAGGAATATCTCGCGCAGGCACGTGCTATGGACGAATATAAGGATACACATAAAAGAGGATGGGGCAACAGACACAATCGCAGCTGAATGGCTTCATTTACAATATTTCTATCCCATGTTTTTATTATCTTTTATACTATGAATTTATAGTGAGTAATATTCTCCCTGTAAAAACAAACACAATTAACATTTGATTTTTGCTGGAATATTATAGAATTTCATTCTCTTATCTTATCAATCTGGACTTTTCTTATTTAAATTGGCGCGCAATTCCACACCTCAACAAGACGGCGGTGTAGCTGTATTGAAAACTGGTCATCATTTCGTTCAGCTGCACTAAATCATCGAATAAATATCTTCTCTTGAATATTTGTGTGTAGGAAAGTGACAATCAACTCATCTCTTAATGATATGAGAAGCTTGTTTATAACTCTACCCACACGAGATATGTTGATTTGAATTGAATAACGCGCCAATTTAAATTTCAAACGGTTAAAAATGGCGTACGGTGTGATAATTGAGAACTGGTCATTACGTCGTTGTTAAACAGGCAGCCATGGAGAGCAGAGACGCAATTCTTCATGATCCGGACAAAATCGTACTTGATTTAAGTTATAGGTAAAAAAAAAAACCGCAAAAGTGCACTACAGAATAATTGAAGATAGGCCACATTTTAAGAGAAATGTTAGACGATTCCGCTGAGGACAATAAACGAATTTTCAACTGAAATTCGTTTATTGTCTGTGTGCTCTATTGAAAGTAATTTCATTCCGAGCAATCTTACGGCTGTTCATGAAATTACACTGCGTAGTACAAAGTACAATTAAAGTGAGAATTCGGTTACTGTTGTTAAATAAAATTATTTAACATTTCTCATTAGACATAAATAGATTCGAATAATTAAGTAATATCACAACAAAATGGCGTCTTAACTTCCCACAAACAAAGCTGTATCATTCGAATAACCTACAATTCCCGCCAATTCAAATCGACACACAAAATGGCGGCACAAAAAAACCAATTGAAGATGCAGCATTATGTCGCGCTGGAACTTATCACAAAAACGGGATTTTAATTCCGTTTGCGTGTGTCAAAACACGGAACGATGAAGTGACATTTTCCGCAAAAAATTATACAATTTCAACTTATTTCATTTATAATATATAAGTTATTAGAAAATACTTAACCTCAAAAGTGAATTAACATTTTAACTATCACGAATTTTTTTCTCAAATGGTTAAACCAATGTTGTATGGTGTCACAGCGTGCACTTGAGGTGAGTGTAAGAGACAAAAAAAAGATGTGATTTGCACACGATGATGTGAGAAGAGAGATCGCACGAGAAAACGCAATATAATTTACATCGAGAGGAAAGTCATCGTGAAAGTAGATCCTGAAGGGTAAAAAAAATGTACGCGAGCAGGAAAAAAATTATGATAGCCAACAGAATGATAAATTCACTGAATAATTGATGACACAAATAAATTCAACTTCCAAGTGAATGTCCAGAGTGTCAATAAACATTGACTATATATCAATTTAAATTAATTTATTTCATCCACAATTTTATTACGTAATAATTCGATCAATTTTCTTTTTACCATTTTGATGTGATTGTTGACTTTGTTTTTCATCAAAATCAATCATTTGCTTATAGAATGTGATTATTTATATTGTGATTGTATTTGTTGATGTGACGATTGTAGGAAAAGGACAATAATGTTTGTGTATTTTGGTTACGGTTTTGTGGTTGGGTCGCACTTTGTTCAGTGGTTATTCTTTCTATTTATTTTTTGTATTCAGTAACATAACAAACGTTTTCATCTCATGTACATCACAATGAGAGCGAATATAAATAACTTAATTGTATCACCATATTGCGGCTTATTTTCGTTTATTACATAATAGCGCACGATGTAAATAAGAAAGAATATTACAATTGAATTAATTAGTTTATTCATTATTAACACATCATCAATGTGAAATGGTAAAAAGTCTTTCGATCGAATATAATCTTGAAACTTCCTGTATAAATGAATAGATGAATATCAATTTAATTATGAATCATGTGCCAATTTCTGTGACGATAATGGATGAATAATGAATCGTAATTTCAATTTAAAATTCATTACGAATTTTTAGCCAAGAAAAAAGAACACTGTTCCCACAATTGTAATCTAATTTTTGTCCTTTTGTATTTCACAGCACCACTGAAGGACTCAATAACATTGGAGGAAATGTCGTGCCGTAAAATTAATCATTGGCAAATTAATAGTGTTATTGAAATTGCCAATTCACATACTCACTAAATAAATAAGGAAACTGAAGGAACTGAGGACGAAAGACGAAATTGTACGCACTCAATTGCACCATAATTTGCAATCCATCACAGAAATTAATAATAAAAACAGAAGTTCAAGACGATTAAGAGACAGGAAAGATAATAATTATCTCAAAAATGTCCACGACAGACACAGTTGCCCCACCGCCATTGAATAACAACAATAATATTAATAATAACAATAACAATAATATAAATAATAATAATAATAATAATAATAATCCGAATGGTCCAGTGAGTGAGGCCAATCATATTTTGGCAAATGCGATAGGGCCTGGTTTAATGAATAGAGCGCGGAACAATAACAATCAGAATGCATTGTATCATATGAGAGACAGACTCTTTCATGCATTATTTATTAAAGCTGCATTGGCGTATGCCAGAACATTTCCAAAATCCGTGAGGAGGCTGATAGAATTCATAGTTTTGTTAAAGGTAAGAGAGAAAATAGATGTTATAAATGAGAGAATAAATTATTTATTATTGATTATTGTGGTAATGATCGAATTTGAATTGTTTATTTATTCTTTCACAGGCAGTAATGGCATTTTTTGTGATGGCATATATTCATATAGTATTTTCACGTGCGCCAACCAATTGTTTGGAGCATATAAGGGATGAATGGCCACGTGATGGTATTTTAAGGGTGGAAATCCTGAGGAATGGCGGTGAAGATTACAGTATAGAGAAAAGTTACGCGAAGGAGGAAAAATTGAGACAAGAAAAAGTCGATGATTTAAGTAGTGTACTTGGAATATTGTCCAGAGATGGGTAAGAATTGTTATTATTTAATTGGGGATGTATTCGCGTGGGGGAACAATTGAGGGAGAATAGAAAGAGTGCACGATGAAAAATTGTTTTTTCCTGGTTGAGAATCAGTGGAAGATTTCGATTTGTTATTTGCTGGTTCTAATCAGTTCTCGTTTAATCGAAATATTTTCTCGCGTTTTAGTTGGTTGCGAAGAACATGAGATAAGTAAATAAATATGATATTGAAATTTCATATTGATCGTTGTGGTTCTGATGATTATAAATGTATGAAAAGGCTCTTAAAAAATTGGGCTATCATAAATAATAAACTCGATCGATCTGAAATTTCATTTAGGTATGGCAGATATTTGTGCTAATGAAGATTATCGTTAACTGTGGTCATTTAGGGGTTTCGGAAACCGTAGAATTGTCCATGTTTCTGTCGTTCATGTTCTACAAGGTCTATTGTTCAACAGCAATGAACTTTTTTGATCAAATATCAAATGATGATTGTCGTACTCAGAAAATTCGCGATTGATAGAAAAAATTTTAGAGAATTTAAGAAACTGATTTAATTTGAAGATAAAAATTCCATAAAGTAACGTCTCTAATTTTTTCAATTCGTGCGCTCACAATGTTATTCTCTCTCGAATTGAATATAATAATTAATATTTGTTATTAAATATTTGTTATTAAATATTTGATTATTACCTCTTGCAGATTCATAAATATTGAACCATCAGCCGTCGATGAAACAAGAATTGTTGCGGATAACGATATCGGTCGACAAAATTTAACGTTGAATGATAAAGTAGTGCAGGCCGCAACAATATCAGAAACTTCGAGTACGAATTTAGGAATAACCAATACAAGCACGAGTTCACCTTTATCGACTAATTTATGGGATGGTTTAGTAACAGATCCACCGCCGGATGTGAGTAACTGAATATATATTTTAATTTTGAAAATTGTATTCAGTCGAAAAAGAATTCATTTTCTATTATTCAACGTGTTTAATATTTTTCATTGAAGGATCCGGATGTGTTCGCATCACCAACAAGCGCATCCGCCAATATTTCTGATGTTGACTCTGCTTCAGAGTCAAGTAAAAGTGATGATATGATACAACCACTGAAAGATCAGGTTCCGGAAGTGGAAAAATTTGTGAGAGCAGGTAAATATAAATTTATTATACAAGAACATTTGTAATGAAATTCAATAATCAACAAGACAATTTCATGTATCCGGAGTTTATAACTATGAATGATAAAAGCAGAACTGGATACATCAAACGAAATAAATAGCGATTGTCTTGTTAATTGAATTATATTATGGCGGAGTTTCTTGAGCCTTCTTTAGTATTTCCAGAAGATGAATACATTGTGGAGTATTCATTGGAATATGGTTTTCTACGACTGTCACCGGTGGTACGTCAGAAACTCAACATACCGGTGAAAATCGTAACATTGGATCCATTGCATGACAAATGCTTTGGGGACACATTTTCAAGATTTATACTCGACGAAATACTTGGATACGACGATCTTCTTATGGCAAGCATCAAAACGTTGGCTGAACACGAAGATAACAAAGGATTTTTACGGTGAATAAATATCAAAGTCAAAAGAGAATTTAACTTCAATGATAATTTAATCCAATAATTGTTCCTCGTTTTATTTTTCAGTAATGTTGTGACTGGGGAGCATTATCGCTTTGTCAGCATGTGGATGGCGCGTACATCGTATCTCGCTGCTTTTTTTATCATGCTCGTATTCGTAAGTAGAAATGAATGAATTAATTCTGTAAATCTAAGACACCGTTATGTCATGAAATCCGTTCTCATGAATATCTCGAGATGCAATCGGACGATTTCCAACATTTATCAATTAATTTTGACTGGAAACCCGTGACTTATCCATCAGGCATGTGAAAATGAATGAAATCTCCATTCTAAACTGTTGGAGATCGGTTAGACGCAATCCGCATCAATACCATTCATTTTTCTATGAAGAATTCCATTTTAAAATTATTAGGCGACTTTCCAAAGTCATATAAAAAAAATAATTGATAATAATGGATGAAAAATGGATGGCAAAATGGGATGAGGATTATGTAGAGGTGACAAAAAATCGTCACATACGGCAGACGAATTGATATGCTATGGGATTTTTAATCAAACGACACGATAATTTATTTTTATCCCTTTTTTTTTGCGTTTCGTGCACCCGATGAATTCATACGCTCCACAAGCGTTGGTGGTAGGGTCGTAGTGTAACAGGATATGGCAATCAATTCAAACTAACCGCTGGTGGTGCTGCTACTGCTGCTATTTCCACCTCCGCATTCGCCCCCAGGAGGACGGTCATGCGGTGGGATCGTGAGGGGGTAGAAGATAGGTAGACGATATAGGAGGCAAAGCATCAACCGCTCTTTCGACCCTGCAGTCGCGACCCTCCACCGCTAGTTGTACCGCTCGTGTATAAATCAACGTTATTAGGGGGCATCATATTCGTCGTTGAGGGCCTCAAGCTGGTCATTTTATATCAAATTATCGTGAAATATGCGTGAGCCCGACGCCATTGAGCATCCCGAGATGGTTAGAAAAAGTAGAAAAAAAATAGAAAGAAATAAAAAAAACATATTCAACGTCGCATGATACTACAATTTATCGCCCAATGTGTATATGTACACACATGCATACAAATCTCTTTAATTGGCCAGATTCATTCTGACATTTGTTATTATTAATTCCCTTATTTTTTTTTCTCGACTCTAGTTTGCACTACAGACAATTCGAATGTGAATTGATGGAAATCTGTTTGGATTTTTTTCGTTGATTGATCTTTGAGATATTCAAGTCGCCAGTTTGAAAAAAGACTTTCAAAATTGTTTGTCATTTTAAAATTGTCATTGAACATTCAACAGTTTTTATTTAATAATTAAGATATGAGAATGCAATTTTTATTGTGATCAAATAATTATCTGTATTATGAAATAACATTGGATGAAGGAATCATATCATGTACACACCTTCATTTTTCGTACTGTATTGAAGGTATCATTCTTCTACATTACGCATTCCATATATATATATACACAGTCTCGTGTCAGGACACGTGAGCGAATAAACTGGCAGGCAATCGTTGCGGATCGCGTGTTTGGGTTTTATTGTCATTGGCCACGTGGCATTGACTGATGTCGATGTTTTGTCCTCCCTTATTCCTTTGCCTATTTACTCTCCCCTTTCTCAAAGGAAAAGAAGAAAAATGTTCTTTCATTACTATTATTTGTGTTATGTTATATACTATTGAACATTTTCTCTTACTTGTAACATTTTTTTGTAAAACTGATTTCCGTTATTATTTTATTTTAGAATTTATTTTGATATTCATGTATGGCTTCAATTCTATTTTCCTCTTTTCTTTAAATTGATTTTCAACCTTTATGTATACACGACACTGGTCACTTTCTGTAACAATACTACGCTTGTATATCTGCAACGTGAAAGAGGTCAGTTTCGTTTTGTCAAAGCAAAAAAAAAATATACGTTGCTCTTTCAATCGGATGATGGTGTGGACCTCTCCCTTTTGTTTTTGTCCCTTTTTAATTTTTTTCTTTTTTCAATCTCTCTATCCTGCTCACCCTAACCCCTTCCCAGTCTCTTTCACTACCCTTTTTCGCTTCTCTCTCTCTTCCCCAATCTGTTTCTAGTTCTCTCAGTTTGCATGCAGTTGTATCGATGTCAAAAAGCTTTTTCATGTTTTTAATACGTACTTCAATTTGTTCGATAAAATGTTCTTTTTTTTTTGGTGCTTTTTGTTTAGCTGTGGATTGTGGTTGCGAGGGCTTGAGGATCAGTTCACTGATACATGATATCACCTATCAGTTGATCCGAATATAATAATGAATCTCACGGAGTCAAATTTTATAGTTCATTCACCGTTTTCAGTTTATTTATTGTTGTATTTTTTGTTTTTGCCTTTTTTTTTAGGAGGGGTCATATGCCAAAGTGTTTTTTTCTTCGGTCTGATACCTTTACAATGTTGGGTTTGATTTTTTATTTTTAACACGATTTTGCTGGTGTCATATCTAGTTTCAGAATTTTTGAGTTCAGTGCGAAGAAAAGCTTTTAAAAATTATGAGTATTTTATTCTGGTATTTTTTTTTAATAATAGTTAGAGAGCTATTTTTTTGTAAGAACTTTTGGGTTATCTAATTCGTCATTGTTCAAGTATAATCACAAGTGTTTATGAAAAGTTAAAAGAATAATGACTGGAACAATCTTCTGTTCCCTTTCATAACATTACGATTGTTTTGCAGAAATTAGGGGATGAATTCGACACTGATAACTAATCTTTCTTTCTTTTTTTTTTTTCATTGCATTTATTTTAATTGAATCTACAGCAATTCAATTACATGATCAATAGTTATCCGATGAATTACGAGTCGTGAAAATAAAAATAGTCACATTAAAAAACATATTTGCGACATTCTGGAATGAGAAATTGAATTTTGTTTCATTAATCTATTTCATTTCATCAATTTCATCAAATTTATTTATTTATCAGGTGATGCTGAGTGAACCTTGTGGGTGTTGCTGCAAAAGACATGAAGAGAAGAGAGTTTAGATGAGAGAGAGAGAATTCAGAATCCTACAGTTAGTTGTGAATATAACGGATTATCTAACATATAGGGCGACAGGTGCCTGTTCAATTCAGAATAGAGTTCTCATGCAATGCAATTGTATCATTCGTTCCAACCGGAAACCGATAGTACACGCGCGGGTGAACGCGAACTGTCACCGATACATAAAGCATTTCAGTTCACAATTTGTCACTTCGGTGCGGGTACGTGAATGTCTGGGGGGGATGAAGAAGGGTGTTAACAAGATGAAATTGTTTTCCATTGAGGAATACTTGAGCGTCCAGATTGCGATGATATGGCTTTATCACGTTGTGTATAAATATATGAGATGGTGTAAAGTTAAGAGAAAAAAATAGTACTGACATGATTCATAATGGGTTCATGATAGAAATTGAGGCCATTGAAATATTCTGAATGAGACGTGGGTTGAGAATCGTCAAAAATGTAATTAATTATTGTTATCATTGTAGATTCATTTTTATATTTATTTCTGGAATAACAACGAATATCAGATCGATGTAAGATTATATAGAGAATATAATTTGATATGTTTTAGAGTAGAAGAAAAAATAGAACAACATAAATACTCAATAATTAATCCATGCATTCATAGAATTGAAATTCAATCCATGTGCTTATTCTTTCCAATTGTAAAATAATCATTTTATCCATTCGATTGTTATATAGCTGAGTTTTTCAGACATTATTGTGCTAATGGGAGGCTAGAATATGAATTATTCAAATGAATTTTGTCAAACATCAGAGATGAACGAAAAAATTTCATATATAAATGTTACATTTCTGGCAATTAAATCAGGCTAGAGATTCCGTAATTGAATATCATCGATAGAATAATTCACTTTTAATCATGAAATTCAAAAATTCCATGACGTCAATTCGGCCTTCGTATAAAACGTTACGGTTGACCTCAATTTTAATAATATGTTTCTTGACGAGAAAAAAATGCATAATTTATTATTAATTCTTTCTTTTCTATCTGTTTTCTTTTTCAGACTGTCTCAATTTCGATGCTGTTGCGCTATTCACATCATCAGATCTTCGTTTTTATTGGTGAGTTCATTAATTTTTATAGTAAATAAGAGCGCTAACAAAATTTTGAAGTCTTTGCAATTATATGAAATGATTGTGGAAGAAAATGAGAAGAAAGAAAGTTGGGAATGGATTTTATTTTTCAGTTTTATTCTTGTCATCTCTTATCTTGCATTGTTTGTATTTTTGTTACATTTATCAATCAATGAGTTTGCCACCATCTTTTTTTCTGATTCTTCCTCTCTCTGATATCCCCACTCATAAAATGTACTTGACATGGGTATACTTATGGATGTGATGAACGTGTCCGAAGTAGCCTTGACTTGTTATTCATTCCGAGTCTTTGGCGCCTATTGACGCACTTGAATGCATCAGTTTGCAACTGCGTCTGATCTAAACTGCAAAATATTGAGTTTATTTTAAGTATAAATTAATAAGTGGGGAAAAAAAAAATATAAATAATTGAAACAAATATATCTACAATCATCAAAATGGAGGCATTGACGATATTGATTGTAATGTTAATTACTGGTGTTCTCAGTGTTGTTTATTTAATACGTCGACAACTGACGTTTTGGTCGGACAGAGAAATACCTTTTGTTAAAACACTTCCAATAATTGGCAGCCTTTCTCAAGTATTCCTTCGTCAAAAATCATTCCCAGATGTTATTCTTGATCTTTATGGGCAATTTGAAGACGCTAAATATTATGGAATGATGGATTTCAATACACCAACATTGATGATAAAAGATCCGGAGTTGATAAGAGATTTGTGTGTGAAGAATTTTGAATCATGTCCAAATCATCGGAGTTTTGTTGATGAAAGGATGGATCCAATAATAGCAAAAAATGTTTTTTCATTGCGTGGCGAACGTTGGAGAGAAGTGAGAAGTACATTGAGTCCATCATTCACGGCCAGTAAGATGAAGTTCATGTTTGAATTGGTATCAAAGTGTTCTGAGGACTTTGTTCAGTATCTTGTTGATCATCCTGAAATAGCAAAGTCATTTGAAATGAAGGACGCGTACACTAGATACACAAATGACGTAATCGCTACAGCAGCGTTTGGTATAAGTGTGAATTCATTGGAAAATCGTGATAATGAATTTTATCTACGTGGAAAAGATGCAACTAATTTCAGTGGAATATTTCGAATGATAAAATTTATTGCTGGACGTGTAATACCACGTCTAATGCGATTCATGGGCATCAAATTTTTGTCACACGATACTGATAAATTCTTTCATAAATTAATAACAGAAACTGTGAGAGAACGTGATGAAAAAAATATTATACGACCAGATATGATTCATCTTTTAATGCAAGCGAGGAATAATCGTGCAGGCATTGAAATAACAATTG